>CM072665.1:1724783-1972719 GCA_036884735.1 Huso huso | reverse complement strand
GTACATCACCGGATGGCAGTGGACTTAGATCAAAATATATATTCAATAAAGGCGCCGATCGGATGCATAAATAGAAACTTTGGCCCGATACCAGGAGGTGTCAGCGGTAACATTGCTTAAAAGTTAATATATGGGTTAAGAATTGAGCTGTAATTTAAAAAAATCAATTCTTATCGTTCTCATGCCAGGATAGGTGTAGCCTCCTTGAGAGGTGCCCCGATGCGAGAATGCAATAGTAGGTGCTGATGCTGTCTTAATGGGTGCAAGGCAATGGGAGAAAACTCTATAAAAGCAGATTTACAAACCAATGCACTGAGCTTTGGTTTCTGGGTATACCCTCGCCAACTTTTCTTCCGTTACTGTAGTTATATCCAGTTCCATTTTGCCTTCACACTTAGATACAAAATGACAGCAGTGTTTAACAAAAGGAAACGCACAGCAGACAGTCTGTTTCCGCCTGATCGACCCGCATTCCTTTTTCCAGCTGCTGGCATATAGTATAAACCCTAATAAAAGGGGTTGAAAATCCCGGTAGTAAACCTTTCATTGATTGTTTAAAAGAGCCGAGTACTTAAGGTCCATTATAGAGATTGCTTACGATACCTGTCGCCTTTTCTGGATCTTGCTGTGCTATTATGCGATTCCCCTATCTTCCTGATCGCAAAATAACTCTGTTCTCAGCGCATTGATTATTCTTATTACCTGTCCCCTTATCCAGTTAGGACTGGTTGCTGGCTGCACCTTATTTAACCAAGCCCACCAGCCGCAATGTATAGTATTACACATAAGTACAGCAGAACCATATCATATCGATCTTGTGAATCGATACCTTTATTAGCAAATGGACAAATAAAATCCCCTCCGCGAAACCTGCAGTGTTTGTGACAAGAGAATGGACTCTACGAGGGCAGCCTTCATGTCGCCAGCAAGAGGGGACATTGTGATAATTTCTATTTTATGCAACTGTTCCACTGGTTTTGAGGGTGCAGCGATTATGAGTCAGAAGAGCAGTTTTCGGGCTATAGCAACCAGGCTATCGTCCGGGGCCCCAGGCCATGGGGCCCTTCTAGGCTAGAATGAGGGCTGTATCTGCAGGCAGTGAAAAACAACTTTAACACAAAGGCATTCATAATGACGCATATGACACCTTAAAAGGTGGCCAGTCTAGTTCATGAGACTGTTTAATTTACGATAATTGTTCATGAAATGGTATCATTGCCTTTTAACAGGTACAAACTGGATGATGGCTCTGAAATGATAGCTAGAGGTTTGGGTTAGGGTTGGTCGTATGAAATGACTGAAACTTGGGTTGGGTTGATCATGTAAGCTAGGGTTAGGGTTAGGGTTGGTCATGTGAAATGATAGCCAGAGGTCTAACGAATATACGTCTCCAGACCCTAGTGTGACATGATTGACTGCCACTCTGCCAATTAATGGTGGGGGTTGGTCTGGATTACTGTAACATCAATGTGAAGAGGTTGTTTTTCGACCCTCATAAAATAATAATCAGATTCATATCAGTGATATTGTCTTATTACCAAATCCTTTTGGTTTTATAATACTCTTTGCAAGTCATTTTACCCTGTCAAAATAAAGGTTTAGCTCCCGAGAGGCCGACATCCACCTTTAAGTATATATTTTAACAACCATGAGATCAGCTTCAAAATGCACCCAGGATCACCGCTTCTGGGTATATCATCTGTAAATCAGAGGTTAGGCCTGGACCCATCCTCCTCCCTTCTCTCAGGAGGCTCTGGAGTATTTTCCAGCTCCTTCCGAGCCACCAGCATTACTCATTCCCTCATACATTTGTCGGGGTCTGCTAGATTATACAGATTACACCTCAAATCACATGCAGGTTTCCAAAAGCTATGCATTAATCGAACAAACCTGAAACAATGCACAAATTGGAAGAAGCGGCATTTATCTACTGAAAGTTTTTAGCAGAGGTGAAATTCCGGTAACTACAGACCGAGCTGGCAGCTACAGACCAATGAGCTAACTATTCCATGACTGCAAAGGCTATAATCAAGATCCAAAATTGAATAGCTACACTCTAACCGGTAACAATGCTCCATCACATTGACAATGGATAATTAAAAGCATATGACGAATCCACATAAATATGAATTCATTAAACTTGGTAGATTCAAAGAATGCATGCACATGGTTAGGAGTAGATTAACCTGTAAGAAAACAGAAATACTGATTAGGAAAACCTCAAAGTAGGGCCAGAGTATGGTAGGGCCTTACAGGGGGATCAATTAATAGGTCCTCTGCTATCTACATTAATGATTTAGATTCTGGTATAGTAAAGCAAAGCTTGTTAAAATTAGCAGACGACTGAAAATAGGAGGTGAAACCCCTTTATTTGCAGCAGCAAAGGTCGATTTCAAAATGATTTGGGCAGCATTCCAGAACTGGGCAGACACATGGCAAAATGACATTTAATAGAAAGAAGTGTAAGGAAGTATTGCAGCGTACGAATATTACAAATGTACGTATAAATATCATATGGGAGATACTACAGAAATTGAAAGAGAGGAACTATGAAAAAAGACCTAGGAGTTTATGTTGACTCAGAAATGTCTTCCATCCTGAACAATGTTAGCTAGAAGCTATAAAAAGATCAACAAGATGCTCCGGATATGTTAGCCAATGTTAAAAGCTTTTACGAAATGCGACAGTAAGACCTCATCAAAGAATATTAGTGACAATTCAATTCCTCGCTACAAAAGGGATATTTGCTGCTCTAGAAAGGAGTGCAAAGAAGGCAACAAAATTATTCCGGGGACAAAGATGTCGTAATACGGAGAATAGCTTAAAGAATTGAATCTATTCAATATCAGTATCCTCCAGTACATGCGGCTCCAGCCCGGAATCAACAATTGTCCGCAAGAGGGGAGGCGGCTACTATACAATAGCACTGCTTTATGGAACGTAATCAGACCCCATTTTACCTGGAGCTGTTTTGGAATGACACCAGCATATATTTATACTCATATTGGAACCATACCAGTATATCTTTGGACCAAAATTAAAAAAATTAAAATTAATTAGAGCTGATGGTTGAAAACTGTCGAGAGTCTCAAGAGTTAAACAAGAACACCTAATGGGAGTTGGTCTATATTAGTACACCTCTAATAGGCACTAAAAATGTATTGAGCTACGGATGATAAAGTCGCGGAAGGGACCATCTAGACCATGCCAAAACAGGAATTGCAACATTATTACATTGCTGTTTATCATTTTGAAGCACTACACTTTAACAGTTATCTTAAAAATAATGAAGATTTCAGTTCTGTTTTGGCACTTCTTAGCATTATGTACAGCATGGCCCTGTTACTGCTAGAGCCTACCTTGTTAGTTAGTTATTATTATCCTTTTGGTCTTGTCCATGCTAACTTTCCATTGCATATGTAATACGTTGAGTGCAAGCTTTATCTCTGTGTACAGTGGACCAGACCCTCATTGAACAGAGCACAGACGACTAGATACTGCTGCTTTAGGTAGGTGCTGCTAATCTAGATTAATAAAATGAGTGAATACAAAGTTGAAAGAAGCAAATACAAGTATCAACACCTTTTACAGATTTTTGTTACACTGACTGTTAAAAAACCAGAACACTCTCTGGGTGACCGTCTTGATGGACATGTCATTTGCAGCTTGAGCATTTAGGGACACCACCGTCCATTCCCCTATGAGAAGTCACTGAGGTCCTGCAGCTTTCTCCCTAGGTGAATAGTGCACACAGAGACATCTATAGCTCAATGGATCACATACAGTAGTGTGCATTTATCAATAACATGCCCGTTACTTCTGTTGTTTTGATTTCTTGTCATTATGAAATTAAACCCCTGTCTCCCTGAAAATCTTGGAAAATTGTCAAATGTGATCCAAAGTAGTGCCTAATTTAATTGATGACTTTTAGAAGGCCACACATACATCATTTTAAATAGTAGGGAGAAAAGGAACACAGCCACAAATGATAAAATGCATGAGACTTTTTAGAATTGTTTAATATCCCTAATTAAAGCATAAAGTGGTCTGACATTTCCCACCACGGGGTGCCTTGTGTTTTCTATATCACACAATTACTAGAGCTGAACATTTAATTCTCACCAGGGTTTTCGTGCGAGCGGGTATATCAGGATATGAAATCAAAAGGGTTCTGATACATGTTCATGTGACTGTACATTGTGAAGATGGCACACAGTCTGGTACCAGTGATTATATGTGTTTTTTCTACAGCATTCAAAAATGATCTGATGAACGACCAGGAGTACCACCCTTCAGCTTGTAGATACAGCCGGTCAGGTGGGTGCACTACTACTAATTCCACAACACAGCTGTGGCTGGAGCTCCATTGGGCTGTACCACAGCTAAGCTAGCGTCGTTAACTTTTGCAGTGGCTCTCAAAAGTATTCACCCCCTTGGACTTTTCCACATTTTAACTTGTGTTACAACATGGAATCAAAATGGATTTAATTACAGGGTTTGCCACTGAGTCAACACCAAAAGTCCATAATGTCAAGTGAATAATAAAATCTAGAAATTGTTCTAAATTAATTACAAATACAAAACAGAAAATGGTGATTGCATAGTATTCACCCCCTTGAGTTAATATTTGGTAGAGCACCTTTGGCAGCAATTACAGCCATGAGTCTATTTGGATAAGTCTCTACCAGCTTTGCATCTGGACATAAATTTTGCCCATTCTTCTTATAAAATTGCTCAAAAAGCTCTGTTACAGATGGATGGGGACCTTTAATTGAACAGCAATTTTCAACTCTTTCCACATACTGGCCAAAATGGTTTAATAGATCAATTAAAAAAATATTCATGAAAAAGGCACTTTACAGGCGTTTAAAGGACCGGCTCAAAGTACACAGAAAGAATGCTTGGAACTGCAAACCGCAAATCAAAGGAAGTTAGAAGGCTAAAGAAATCAGTATTGCTTTAAAAGGGGGCTAAAAGCCAATTCCAAAATGTTTTCCAATATTATAACAGCAAGGAAGAGGAACATTCAAGAGGAGGTTAAATGTCTAAAAGAGACTGAATGGCAAAATCATAGATGAAAAAATGTGATATATTAAAATGATTACACTGCAGGTTTTTTTTTACAAAGGAGGGACTGAACAACATGCCCCACATGTATTGGTTCAATCCAATTTTAATAACTTCCAGCATAACAGGGGCAGAAGTATTAAAGGGACTAGAGCTCTTAAAATAAACTAAAATCCCAGGGCGGATGAGATCCTCCCAATAGTACTCAAAGAAATGAAGAAGTTATTTACAGGCACATTCAACAAAGTCATGCAACAGTCTCATGACACAGAAGGTTGTACCGACAGACTGGAAAATAACCAAGCGTAATACGATCCACAAAAAGGAGACAAAACCGAGAACCAGTGGCTTCTGAACCAATAATACAACTTCTATTGCATATGAAACTTATGGAAACTACATAATAAGATCAAAATGGAAAGAGTACCTATAATGGTAACTTAATATCTCAGAACCAGTCAGCATGGTTTTAGGAAAGGAGATCTAACTAACCTATGACTTTTTGAGGATGCTGTTAATGAATAATTACCAAAACATCTGACTTGGTTTCTTGCGTTTAGAAGCTTTTGACAAAGTCCACACAGATTAATTCTCAAACCTTCATGTATTGGGATTCAAAGGAAATGCATGCACATGGATTGAAATTGGATTGTAGAAACAGAAAGTACGCAGTTGGGGAGAAACCTCAAAGGAAATGGAGGCCAGAAGTAACCAGTGGTGCTACAGAGAGGAGATCAATTATTAGGTCACTTTATACCTTCCCTAATCTACGTTAATGATTTTAGATTCTGGTATAGTAAATGAAGCTTATTAGAATTGCAGGCGACACAAAATACAGGAGAGTAGCCAAACACTATTTGCAGCAGCAAGAAAGTCATTCAAAATGATCTGGAAGAACAGCATTCAAGAACTGGGCAGACACATGGCAAATGACTTGGAAGAACAATAGAAAAATTATAAAGAAAATGATACGGCTACGAACTTCAATAAAATGTGCATTATAAAATATCATATGGAGATGCCAAATTGAAGGAACTATGGAAAAGAATACAGGAGTTTATATCTTGACTAGAATATTGTGTTCAGTTCTAGTCACCTCGTTACTCAAAAAGGATATTGTTGCTCTAGAAAGAGTGCAAGAGCAACAAATTATCCCGGGGATTTAAAGAACATATCACGTACAGACAGGCTAAAAGGAATTGAATCTGTTCAGTCTTGAACAAGAGGGGCTTCTGGCAGCTATCTGAGACAATTCAAAATCCTAAAAGGTAGACAGAAATGTCAACTAGGGGACTTCTGACTGAAAAAGAAAAACATGGACCAGGGGTCCTGGAAGTGGAGATTAGATAAAGGGCATTCAGAACATGAAAAATAGGGCTTTTACACAGAGGAATTGTGAGAAATTCTGGAAGCAACTCTGATAATGTTGTTGACGACACCCTGGGACCACGCTAAAGAGCTGCTTAGTGATAGATTCCTGGGATCAATAAGCTACTAACAACCAAACAAACAAAATGGGCTGAATGGCCTCCTCGTTTATAAACTCTTATGTTCTTATATTTCCTAACATGTACTCAATTGGATTTAGGGTCAGTTTTGACTAGATATTACTCCAGGATATTGACCTTTGTTTTGAAACCACTCCAGGTGTGCTTTGGCTGTATGTTTGGGGTCATTGTCCTGCTGGAAGATGAAGATCTCTCCCAAGTCCAATATCTCTTACAGTTAGCAGGTTTTCTCAGGATTTCTCTGTACTTTGCATCCATTTGCACTCTATCTTCCACAAGCTTTCCAGGCCCTGGCAGAAACATCCCCATAGCATGATACTTGCCACCATGTACTTCCTTGAGTAGGGATAGTGATTCTCAGGATGATGTCGCGGTGTTAAGACATGAAACATGGCAGCGTTGAGCCAAAGCTCTATTTGAATCTCATCAGACCCATAGAAGATCTCTTCCACTTAGTCTCCAGAGTCTCTCCCACATGCCTTCCTGGCAAACTCCCCAGCTAAGATTTGATGTGAGTTTTTTCCTTCAGCAATGGCTTTCTTTTTTGCCACTCTCCCATAAAGAGGCCAGTTTGATTTGTGAAACACCAGACTGTTGCGTATGCACAGTGTCTCCCAGCTCAGTGTGGAAGACTGTAACTCTTCTGAGTTGCCATAGGCCTCTTAATTTGGCCTCCTGACTAGTGCCCAGCCCGGATCTGACCTATTCTAAGTGAATTCACAGTTGTGCCATATTCTCTCCATTTCTTAACCAATGGAACTTTCTTGTGCTCCAGGGGATGTTTAATGCCTTGGAAATGTTCTATATCTACCCCTGTTGGTGCTTTTGAAGAACCTTATTCCGGTTGCATTGAATGTTCTCTGTCTTCCTTGGTATAGTTTTGTTAGGAAATGTGCTAACCAACTATGGGACCTCCAGGGACATGTGTTTAACCACCAAATCATGGCAAACACCGTTACACACAGGTGGACTCCATTCAACTAATTATGTGACTTCTGAGACAATTGGTTTGCTGGAGCTTGTTAAGGTGTGTCATAGCAAAGGGGTGAATACTTATACAATCAATTATTTTTTCTGTTTATATTTGTAATTAATTTAGAACAATTTGTGATTTTATTTTTTCCTTTTGACATTATGGACTTTTTTGGTGTTGATCAGTGGCAAAACTCCTAATTAAATCCATTTGATTCCATGTTGTAACACAATAAAATGTAGAAAAGTCAAGGGGTAAGATACTTTTTGAGCCACTGTATGAACCTCTGTGCATGGATACTGTAAGCATGAAACTCATTCTGTTTTTACAGGATGAATACTCCATCTTCCTCAGACTTGCCTCCATCGACATAAACGGGTACATCCTGGTGTGGTCAGTCCGTCAAACAAAAATAATAGAAAATGTTTTATATTACATGGTCTGAGCATGAGCTGAAGAATGTCCTTATCAGCTTCACCTCCAGTGGATGGATATACAGTACTGTATGAATAATGTTAGTATGAATATCAGTACATAGTTGACCAGATGCTCCCATATCCCCAGATTCTTCTACTCTAATAATTATGTGCTAAAGATATGTGGTTTTCATGTTTATAACACAGCTGGATAAGCAGTTATCAAGATATACTGTATGGTACCTCCACTGTATAACTCCTCAGTCACTGCATGTATAATGTTACCATGTTAACTTTCTATCTATCTATCTATCTATCTATCTATCTATCTATCTATCATCTATCTATCTATCTTTCTATCTGTTATCATGTAGAATGGGGTTTTATTCAAAGTTGTGGCCAAAAGGGGTTCTGAAACTGTTTTAAAATTTCTAAAAATGTAATAATAAAATCGTGACCGACGGGGATATATAATAATACATTGCATAAAATGTTGGAATTTGGGTGTCCTGATATTGTGTCTGTTTAACACTAATATGGGTTGATGTCTTAGCTCTGCAGCCCCTAACTCAGTACTACATATCTAAAGCCTTCCATTTGATTAGGAAGAAATTCAAATCAGAATGGCTGATTTTATGAAATAAGTAGCAGATACCCACCTCCTGCTACATACAGTATTGTCGTCATTCAATGCCAGATCAAAATCATAATAATACAAAATATAAATTTAATACCTGAATTCAGAAAACCAGAACGATTTGTTAGATGCCACATTATTATTATTTTATTATTATTATTATTATTTATTATTATTATTATTATTTATTACATGAGAGGAGCTGTTATTCATGATAATATTGATTGCGGTTTTTCGACCAGGATAAAATGAGATAGTAGTGGTGGGGTCCATCAAGGCATAGCTTTGCTGTAGATATGAGCCTACAGCTTTTCCTCCATGAGCAAAAAGTGGATTTCCTATTGGCTCGGTGTTGATGGCAGGTGTGTGTAGTGTAGTGATGTAATGAATTTTACTGGGTGGGGCACTTTGCTGGGGGTCATCAGGTGGGCACCTCCCGTCTTCTGTGTTTTCATCCAGCTGTACATCCAGGAAGTCTCGTTGGTGATGCTGTAAATGATTTTGATTTGATGTTGGTATTTCAATGTTTACGTTAGACCCATGCAACAACGCCGCCAGTACTTCGACAGTTAAAATTCTTATACTATCCAGAGATGCTGTTTTACTTTGGAGTATTTTGGATTCTCACCCTTCAAATGCCATCTTAACAACGCTTGAAATGTAACAAATGAAAAGGCTTGCAGTGGCACCCATCCTCGGCCTTGCATGGGCCGGATAGCAAAGAAAAGCTAGCACATGTGAAACATGTCATCAAGAGGATCATAACACTTCAACATTAATTAAAGTTCTGTGAGCAAGAATTGAGAATACATGCATAACAGCAGCGTGTCAATACTTGATAGAAACGTAGCATAACTGCAGCGTGTCAATACTTGACGAAGGCATGACACTTAACAGCAGCGTGTCAATACCCGACGAGCGTAGCGCATAACTGCGGCGTGTCAATACTTGATAGAAGGCATGGCATAACTGGCGATGTCAATACTTGATGAGAGCATGGCATAACAACAGCGTGTCAATACTTGATAAGAGCATGGCATAACTGCAGCGTGTCAATAGCGATAGAGAGCATGGCATAACTGCAGCGTGTCAAACGCGACAAGAGCATGACGTAACACAGCGTGTGTGCCGACAGAGAGCATGGCATAACAGCAGCGTGTCAATACCCGACGAGAGCATGACATAACCGCATGTCAATACTTGATAGAAGAGCATGACATAACTGCAGCGTGTCAATACTTGATAGAGAGCATGACATAACTGCAGCGTGTCAATATTGATAGAGAGCATGACATAACTGCAGCGTGTCAATACTTGACAGAGAGCATGGCATAACAGCAGCGTGTCAATACTGGACAGAAGAGCACACATAACTACAGCGTGTCAATACTTGATAGAGAGCATGGTATAACTGCAGCGTGTCAATATAGGGGGGGACGAGAGCATGACATAACTTTGGCGTGTCAATACGCAGTAGAAACGCATGACATAACTGCAGCGTGTCAATACTTGATAGAGAAACATGACATAACTGCAGCGTGTCAATACTTGATAGAGAGCATGACATAACTGCGAAGCGTGTCAATAACGATAGAGAGCATGACATAACCGCAGCGTGTCAATACTTGATGAAAGCGTAGCATAACAGCGTGTCAATATGACAGAGAGCATGGCAAGCCCAGCAGCGCGGTCTTCTACTAAAAGAATCCCAGGGACTCTAAGTGTAGGCCTGGTACACAAGGAGCTGGAAATGAATTTTAAAATGATCACTGTACCTTGGTGCTGCTCCAGTCTCCCCGATCCAATCAGATCAGATAACTCCATTCACGCCATGACTTCATCTTCACTTACCGACAGGCAGCCCTCAGCCTTGCAGCACTGAGGGTCGTTCTCTTTGTTTTTAGTTGGTGCTTGTGTAAGGTACTGGACTGACAAGCACTGGATGCTGAATTCTATCTAATTTTCCACAGAACAGTTAGTACTAGGGTGTGAACAATCCCAAATTCTCTGGTGTGCCCCATGCCTTCCTTATAGTGACACACCTCTCTTACCTCGTTTCCATGCACCTCTACCGGGTTGAAACCCTGCTGCCCTGATACTGTGTTTCCATGCACCACTCTACCGGGTTGAAACCCTGCGCCCCTGATACTGTGTTTCCATGCACCACTCTGCCGAGTTTGAAACCCTGCTGCCCCTGATACTGTGTTTCCATGCACACTCTACCCGGGGTTGAAACCCTGCTGCCCCTGGATGCTGTGTTTCCATGCACCATCACCCGGGTTGAAACCCTGCTGCCCCTGATGCTGTGTTTCATGCACCCACCACTCTGCCGGTTGAAACCCTGCCCCCCTGATGCTGTGTTTCATGCACCACTCTACCGGGTTGAAACCCTGCTGCCCCCTGATACTGTGTTTCCATGCACCTCTACCAGGTTGGAAACCCTGCTGCCCCTGATACTGTGTTTTTCCATGCACCTCTACCCGGTTGAAACCCTGCTGCCCCGATACTGTGTTTCCATACACCCTTACCCGGTTGAAACCCTGCTGCCCCTCGATACTGTGTTTCCATGCACCACTCTACCCGGTTGAAACCCCTGCTGCCCCTGATACTGTGTTTTTCCATGCACCACTGCCGGTTGAAACCCTGCCCCCCCTGATACTGTGTTTCCATGCCACTCTACCCGGTTGAAACCCTGCCCTTCCCCCATGCTGTGTTTCCATACCCTTCTACCGGGTTGAAACCCTGCTGCCGCTGATACTGTGTTTCCATGCACCACTCTACCCGGGTTGAAACCCTGCCCCTGATACTGTGTTTCCATGCACCACTCTACCGGGTTGAAACCCTGCTGCCCCTGATGCTGTGTTTCCATGCACCACTGTACCGGGTTGAAACCCTGCACCCCTGATACTGTGTTTCCATGCACCTCTACCGGGTTGAAACCCTGCTGCCCCTGATACTGTGTTTCCATGCACCACCCTCTAAACCCCTGGATACTGTGTTTCCATGCACCAAACCCTTGAAACCCTGCTGCCCCTGATGCTGTGTTTCCATGCACCACTCTACCCGAGTTGAAAACCCTGCTGCCCCTGATGCTGTGTTTCCATGCACCCTCTTACCCGGTTGAAACCCCTGCTGCCCCTGTGCTGTGTTTCCATGCACCACTCTACCCGGTTGCCGCCGCCGCTGATGCTGTGTTTCATGCACCACTCTACCGGGTTGAAACCCTGCTGCCCCTGATGCTGTGTTTCCACCACTCTACCCGGTTGAAACCCTGCTGCCCCTGATGCTGTGTTTCCATGCACCCTCTACCCGGGTTGAAACCCTGCTGCCCCCGATGCTGTGTTTCCATGCACCCTCTACCGTGGTTGAAACCCTGCTGCCCCTGATACTGTGTTTCCATACCCTCTACCCGGTTGGAAACCTACTTCCGCTGATACTGTGTTTCCATGCACCCACTCTACCCGGTTGAAACCCTGCTGCCGCTGATACTGTGTTCCATGCACCACTCTACCCGGTTGAAACCCTCCTGCCCCTGATACTGTGTTTCCATGCCCTCTCTACCCGGTTGAAACCCTGCTGCCCCTGATACTGTGTTTCCATGCACCCTCTGCCGGGTTGAACCCTGCCCCTGATACTGTTGAAATGCACCACTCTACCGGGTTGAAACCCCTGCCCCTGATACTGTGTTTCCATGCACCTCTCTACCCGGTTGAAACCCTGCCCTGGATACTGTGTTTCCATGCACCACTCTACCCGGTTGAAACCCTGCTGCCCCTGATACTGTGTTTCCATGCCCACTCTACCCGGGTTGGAACCCTGCTGCCCCGGATACTGTGTTTCCATGCACCACTCTACCCGGGTTGAAACCCTGCTGCCGCTGATACTGCGTTTCCATCTTCATTTAGCCGACCCGCACTGGCTGCCAATCCAAGCTGCCCCTGATTTTATTCTCACTTTCCCAAAGCGGGCCAAAGCGGGATGGGTGAAGTTTGTCCCGACACTGACCTATCAAGTGACGAGTGGGCGTAAACACTTAATCCACATCCAGGGTGAGCAAGTTTGTCCGTGCTTTAACAACACTGACCAATCAAGTGACAGGTGGGTGTGTACGTCACAACACTGACCAATCAAGTGACGAGTGGGCGTATACAATTTAAATCCACATCCAGGGTGAGCAGGTCTCTCCATGCGTTAATTAATATTCTTGTATGTTTTTTTTTAGTAACAAAAATCCAAAAATTATGGAAGCAAAGCAATGGCGTCCATCCTTTCGTGTAAACAATGAATGTGACCTTAGCTGCAAGGCTTGCTGGGAAAGAACCGCCCACATCTGCCAAACTCACATTGCATCTTTTCACTCAACTCGGGTAGACTATCAGTGGAGGTTCAGGAGGAATGTGGGAGAACCCGGATCACCTCGGATTGGCGGTCAATCCATGCTCATGGAAACGAGGGATTAGACAAGAGGGGAGCAGTTTGTTTGCCATGTCAAACCCTGGTTTTGCTCATTGCAGCTGTGCTATTACTGAATGGTAGCTTTCTGTTAGGCATGTCATTTGAGGCGATCATACTCATTGAACCTTGACCTGGTTCATTTTTAACCCACAGTGCCCCCTCCCCTCTTCTCAGCAAGCTGTTTTGTATCTGATGATGCTCAAAGATGCTGCTACAGTTCAGACACCTCTCGCCCTGCTCCACCCAGCTCTGCTGTGTGATAGCTGGCTGGGAGAGAAAGAAGGCTGATGGGAAAGCCTGAGTGCCTGGGCTGAGAGAATACACTGTCATGGGAAAGCCAGAACGTCAGGCTGAGACGAACACACTGTCACAGGAAAGCCAGTGAGCACCTGGGCTGAGGCAGACACACTGTCATAGGAAAGCCAGTGAGCCCCTGGGCTGAGGCGAACACACTGTCATAGGAAGCCAGTGAGCGCCTGGGCTGACGTAACACACTGTCATGAGGAAAGCCAGTGAGCACCTGGGCTGAGACGAACACACTGTCATGGAAAGCCGTGGCGCCTGGGCTGAGACGAACACACTGTCATGAGGAAAGCCTGTGGCCTGGTTGATTAACACACTGTCATAGGAAAAGCCGGTGAGCGCCTGGGCTGACAAACACACTGTCATGGGAAAGCCAGTGAGCACCTGGGCTGACAGACACACACTGTCATGGAAAGCCAGTGAGCCCCTGGGCTGAGACGAACACACTGTCATAGGAAAGCCAGTGAGCACCTGGGCTGTGAACACACTGTCCTTAGGAAGCCAGTGGCGCCTGGGCTGAGGCAGACACACTGTCATAGGAAAAGCCAGTGAGCGCCTGGGCTGGGGCAGACACACTGTCATGGGAAAGCCAGTGGCGCCTGGGCTGGGGCAGAACACACTGTCATGGGAAGCCAGTGGTAGCCTGGGCTGGGCAGACACACTGTCATGGGAAGCCAGTGAGCGCCTGGGCTGAGACAGACACACTGTCATGGGAAGGCCAGTGAGCGCCTGGGCTGGGAGCAGACACACTGTCATGGGAAAGCCAGTGAGCACCTGGGCTGGCATGAACACACTGTCATAGGAAGCCAGTGAGCATGCAGGCTGAGATGAACACACTGTCATAGGAAGCCAGTGAGCCCCTGGGCTGAGACGAACACACTGTCATGGGAAAGCCAGTGAGCGCCTGGGCTGAGACGAACACACTGTCATGGGAAGCCAGTGGCGCCTGGGCTGAGGCAGACACACTGTCATAGGAAAGCCAGTGAGC
Organism: Huso huso; assembly: GCA_036884735.1. Classification (NCBI taxonomy): domain Eukaryota; kingdom Metazoa; phylum Chordata; class Actinopteri; order Acipenseriformes; family Acipenseridae; genus Huso; species Huso huso. Next base: position 1,958,372 of record CM072665.1, on the reverse strand, counting down.
ACCTGGGCTGAGACGAACACACTGTCATGGGAAGCCAGTGAGCCCCTGGGCTGTGAACACACTGTCATAGGAAAGCCAGTGGCGCCTGGGCTGACAAACACACTGTCATGGGAAAGCCAGTGAGCACCTGGGCTGAACACACACTGTCATGGGAAAAGCCAGTGGCGCCTGGGCTGAGACGAACACACTGTCATAGGAAAGCCAGTGAGCGCCTGGGCTGACGAACACACTGTCATAGGAAAGCCAGTGAGCACCTGGGCTGAGACGAACACACTGTCATAGGAAAGCCAGTGAACGCCTGGGCTGAGATGAACACACTGTCATGGGAAAGCAGTGAGCCCCTGGGCTGGGGCAGACACACTGTCATGGGAAAGCCACCGAGCCCCTGGGCTGAGGCAATATACTGTCATAGGAAAGCCAGTGAGCCTGGCTGACGTGACACTGTCATAGGAAAGCCAGTGAGCCCCTGGGCTGAGACGAATACACTGTCATTGGGAAACCAGTGGCGCCCTGGGCTGGCCGACACACTGTCATAGGCGTCCAGGGAGACAGCTTTTAATGAACACATAGACCCCGAGGCTGGAGGATGAGCTGAAAAATATAAAAGATGTTGCTTGGTTTTACTTGAGTTCAAGTCAGCCAGTAAACATCCTAATAACCTTTCATGTTGGTACATGTTAAGCTCTCAATGTCCTTTTAAGGGCAAAGCCTGTGTGCATGGCTGTACTTGTACTAGGACTGTGATGCTAATGGAACCGCAGTCCTTGGAGATATTCTCAAGAACAATACAGGTGTGTACTGTATATGTATGGGCGCTGTCGGAGCTGTCCGTGGTGCTGCATCTCTCTTCTGTAGCACCCTCACTACTGATTTAATGGAAAGAGGTACATTCAGGTGCCCCATTGCAGAATAACTGGGTGGAATATTACACCTTGAATATGACTTCATTTACCCCAAAACCGTGGCTGTTAAGACTGGAACATCTTTCAGTGTCAATGCCTGCACAGCAGTGTAGGGACTTATTGCTTTTGCTTCCCTTGTTATCGAATCTTGAGACTATCTGATCATTTCATCATGTACGCTTTTATGGTGTGTATGTGTTAGACCTGCCTATCCCTTTAGGTCTTCACTGGGGAGTCTGGCCAGCCTTCTGTGTTATAATCTCTGGGAATACTTACTGTGCTGACCTCACTGTGCTGACCTCACTGGGCTGACCTCACTGGGCTGACCTCACTGGGCTGACCTCACAGTGCCGACCTCACTGTGCCGACCTCACTGGGCTGACCTCACTGGGCCGACCTCACTGTGCCGACCTCACTGTGCCGACCTCACTGAGCTGACCTCACTGAGCTGACCTCACTATGCTGACCTCACTGAGCTGACCTCACTGTGCTGACCTCACTGAACTGACCTCACAATGCTGACCTCACTGGGCTGACCTCACTGTTTAGACTCACTGTGCTGACCTCACTGAGCTGACCTCACTGTGCTGTCCTCACTGACTGACCTCACTGTGCTGACCTCACTGAACTGACCTCACTGGGCTGACCTCACTGGGCTGACCTCACTGACCTCAATTCCCAGACCTCACTGTGCTTGACCAGAGGAAGAATCACTCCACATTGGACTGGACTCTGCAGAGGCTGTGCTTTTCTCTGCAGTTTTTTTTTTTTTTTAAATAAATTTAGGGTTGCCAATTATTTTTTATTATTTTCTCCCAATTAGAATAATGATTATTTTATTATATCTACCACCCCCGCGCTGACCTCAGGGGAAGACGTGACACAGTCACTGTGCTGTCACCTCACAGGCAAGCCCGCAGGCCTTGGCCAGACCATACAGGGGTTGCTGGTGACCTGAGCCGAGGACACCCTGGCGACCTAACCTCCCTCCCGGGCGGGCTTGTATACAGAGGAAGAATAACTCCCGCCCTCGGTCGGGTAAAGGAATAGCCTGGACTGGAACTCATGGCGTCCAGACTATAGGGCACCTGCATCAATTATCTTTTCTGGATACCACTCAGAGTCCTGCAGTTTTTTTTTTTTTTTTTGACAGGGAATTTGATCCTTCAAAAGGACAGGGCGGTGGGGTGGATTTTCATGTTCTGTGAGTTCGTTATACAATTATTTTTATTGTATGTATGTATCGTTCCCCAGACCCAGTTTAAAAGCTTGTGTAAGGAATGCTGATTTTAACACTGTACAGACGCACCAAAGACCTGCCTGTACAGTAACATGAAGGTGTGTTAGATCAACCTCCGGCCTGTGAGTTTATTGAAATCACATTCACAGGAGCAGCCAGGCACTAGAGTTAACACTACCCTTTGATAGTTTTTTGATCACAGATTGATCTGTGATCAAAACCTTCATAGTGATTGATCACAGTACCCTTCCTTTTGTTTCTTACCCCTCTGGAAAGGGTTTCAGGCGCTGCTCTGGTTGTTTTCATCACGTGATAGTGATTGATCACAGTGCCCTTGTGTTTCTAACACCCCCTCTGGAAGGGTTTCAGGCGCTGCTCCTGGTTGTTTTCATCACATTCATAGTGATTGATCACAGTACCCTTCCTTGTGTTTCTAACACACCCCCTCTGGAAAGGGTTTCAGTTTCCAAAACTGCTCCTGGTTGTTTTCATCACACTGATGATGATGATCACAGTACCCTTGTGTTTCTAACACACCCCTCTGGAAAGGGTTCAGGCGCTGCTCTGGTTTTTTTTCATCACATTGATAGTGATTGATTGGAAGCTGGGATGGTGCCAGCAGGTGAAATCTCGATCTGATGTCTGGGAAAGAAGCTTTTTATAATGAAGGCAGTTTTTCACCTAGTTTGAAACTGCCGTATTAATTTTGGGGAACACAAAACCCTTTTTCAAAACCAACAGTGTTTGAAATCTGGTTCAGGAGACCTAGTTTTAGTGGTGCTGTGCTGTGTAAACCCCAAGTCTCCCCTGGTGTGCCATGGGCATGAAACCTTTTCTCCAAAACCAAGTCCCAAGTTATCCCCAAAGTGCCCAAAGACCAAAGCATGTAGTGTTTCCAAACAGCAAAACAATGGGTCTTTCTCTGCCTTGTTTATGGATTTGGGTCCTTTGAACCCATATAACATGGAGTGGTCTTCATGATTCTGTGAGTGTCCAAAAAAAGACCTATAAACTGTTTCTTTTTTTTTGTTATCCATTTTGATAGTTAAAGTTATGTAAAATTGTTGCCTATATGTATGTATTCAGTAAGTCTTTAAATGTCACAAATCATGAAACAAAGCAAGTTTTTTTAAAGTGTCATCCAGACTTGTTTGGGTGCCAGTGTTGGTGATAAAAGGCAGCCTTGTGTAAGGAATTCTACAGATTGCTTTTGATAACACTTTTGAAGTCACTGTACAACATTTGTCCAGCTGGTGGTGCTGTGTTCTACATTTAAATCCCGGTGTTCCAAAACTATGACCTGGACCTGTACAGGCATGTTCTAACATGAAGGTGTGTTAGATCAGCCTCCCTTAGCCTGCCAGTGAGTTTACAGATTCAGTAATACAGATCATATTCACAGATCAGCAGATACAGATCAGGCACAGATCAGTACAGATACAGATTAACACAGATACCTTTGATCAGTTTTTGTACAGATACAGATACAGATGATCTGTACAGATCAAAAACCTACAGATACAGATCAGTACAGATACAGATTGATCACAGTACCCAGTTCCTTGTGTTTCAGATACAGATCACACCCCAGATACAGATCTGGATACAGATCAGTTTCAGGATACAGATCTGCTCCTGGTTGGTTTTCATCACATTGATAGTGGATTGATACAGATCAGTACCATATCTTGTGTTTTCTAACAGATACACCCAGATACAGATCTGAAAGGGTTTCAGGCGCTGCAGTCCTGGTTGTTTTTCATCACATTGCATAGTGATTGATCACAGATACCAGTAGAGGGTCAGAACAGATCAGATCTTGTGTTTCTAACACAGATAAAGATCCTACTGGAAAGGGTTTCAGGCGCTGACACAGGGGTCCATAAATAAATTGTTTTTGCATCACACTTATAAATATCATATGATAGTGATTGATCACAGGATACTCAGAAATGTGTTTCTAACAATCTGGGATCAAGCTATAAAAGGCTAACAAGATGCTGGAAAGGGTTTGAATTTAAATCAGGGAAGCTGTTCTCCAATGGTTGTTTTTTCATCACATTGATAGTGATTGATTGGGTTTTAAAAGGCTGGGATGGTGCCAAAGATCACAGGTCTGAAATCATTCAAAATCTGATGTGTCTGGTGAAAAATGCTTTTATAATGAAGGCAGTTTTTTTACACAAGCAGTCAGATTAATTTTAGGGAACACAAAGCCCTTTTTCACAGGAACAGTGGTAAGAATGGGTCCTACTGGTTTAAAATCTCTGGTTCCAGGAGACCTAGTTTGAGTGGGACAACTTTGCAGTACAGATACAGATCAAACCCCAATACGTCTCCCAGTAGGTGTGCCATGGAGTGGCCTGGAACCTTTTCTCCAGATCAGTAAAAAATCAAAAGTGGGTCAAGTCCCAAGCCCCTTGAAAAAGTGCCCAAAGACCAGAAGTAAAGGGCAGATAGTCAGTTTCCAAAACAGCAAAACAATGGTACAGTACAGATACAGATTTTGGGACAGTCCACAAAGAACCCAGATCAGTAACATGGAGGCTTAAAATTAAGTGGGTCCTACAGATCAGTTTTTTTTTTTAATACTGATCAGTAGAGTGGGACACAGATACAGAAATGCATGCAGATTCCAGAAATCAAAGTGACCAGATGAGATTTAAACTGTTTCTATTTTTGGGTTATTCCAGTTTTGAAGATAGTACAGATAAATCAGTTATCCAAAAATTGTTGGATATACAGATCAGTACAAAAGATCAGTAGAGGTGGGACAGTAAGATATTTAAACATTTAAATCGACTCAGATACAAATCATGAAACAAAGATAAGAAATGTATGGATTTAAAGTGTCTTTCTCAGTAGCCTTGTTTAGGGTGCCCAGATATGATTGGTTGGAAATAAGAAAGACCTTCATATGGAAGGTATGTGTTACTGTTATTCTACAGATTGTAGAGTGGGTCTTTTTTGAACTAACACTGTTTGAGGTTGTCCAGTGCAGATCAAAATGAATGTCAGCAGTTACAACATTTGTCCAGCTGGTGGTGCTGTGTTCAGATACATTTAAATCCCGGTGTTCCATAGAACAGTATGCTACAGATACAGATCATGGAACCATGCCTCAGATCCACAGGTAGCATGTTCTGATAGACTAAAGACATGAAACCAGATACAGCCCCCTGAGGAACCATGCCAAGATCCCACAGGCACGTTCTGATAGATACAGATCACAGATAGCAGATCATGAAACCACGTACAGATACAGATCCCAGATTAGGTGGGTCCATACAGATCAGTAGAGTGGGTCAGTACAGATACACAGATCAGTACAGGATCAGTAGAGTGGGGACAGTAGATCAGTAGAGTCGAGGGACAGTACAGATACAGATCAGTACAGATGGGACAGATACAGAGAGGGACAGTACAGATACAGATCAGTAGAGTGGGACAGTACAGATACAGATCAGATACAGATCAGTAGAGTGGGACAGTACAGATACAGATCAGTACAGATACAGATCAGTACAGATACAGACAGTACAGATACAGATCAGTAGATCAGTGGGGGGCAGAACAGATACAGATCCGGTAGGGGGACAGTCAGTACAGATGGGTAGATACAGATACAGATCAGTACAGATACAGATCAGTAGAGGTGGGTCACAGATACAATCAGATACAGATCAGTAGAGATACAGACAGTCAGTCGGTAGGATACAGATCAGTACAGATACAGATCAGTACAGATACAGATCAGTAGAGGTGGGTACAGATACAGATCACTAGATACAGATCAGTAGAGTGGGATACAGATCCGGTACAGATACAGATCAGTAGACAGATCAGGGTCAGTACAGATACAGATCGGTACAGATACAGATCAGTAGAGTGGGTCAGTACAGATACAGATCAGTAGAGCAGATACAGTCAGATACGAATCAGTACAGATACAGATCAGTAGAGATAGGACAGTAGGTGGATCAGTACAGATACAGATCACAGATACAGATCAGTAGAGTGGGTCAGTACAGATACAGATCAGTACAGATACAGATCAGTAGAGTAGGAGACAGATACAGATCAGTACACAGATACAGATCAGTACAGAGATCAGTAGAGTGGGTCAGAAGATGCAGATCAGTACAGATCAGTAGAGTACAGACAGTACAGATACAGATCAGTACAGTACAGATACAGATCAGTACAGATACAGATCAGTAGAGTGGGTAGGACAGTACAGATACAGATCAGTAGTACAGAGTACAGATCAGTACAGAGATGGGTCAGTACAGATACAGATCAGTACAGATACAGATCAGGTAGATACAGTGGGTCAGTACAGATACAGATCAGTAGAGTGGGTCAGTACAGATACAGATCAGTACAGATACAGATCAGTAGAGTGGGACAGTACAGATACAGATCAGTACAGATACAGATCAGTACAGATACAGATCAGTACAGATCAGTAGGGGAGTACACAGATACAGATACAGATCAGTATCAGGACAGTACAGATACAGATCAGTACAGTAGATCAGTAGGGGGTCAGTACAGATACAGATACAGATCAGTAGAGATACAGGACAAATGCACAGATACAGATCAGTACAGATACAGATCAGTACAGATACAGATCAGTAGAGTGGGTCAGTACAGATACAGATCAGTAGAGTGGGTCAGTACAGATACAGATCAGTACAGATACAGATCAGTACAGATACAGATCAGTAGAGTGGGTCAGTACAGATACAGATACAGATCAGTAGGGTCAGTACAGACAGATCAGTACAGATACAGATCAGTAGAGGGACAGTACAGATACAGATCCGGTACAGATACAGATCAGTACAGATACAGATCAGTCGAGTGGGACAGTACAGATACAGATCAGACAGATCAGTAGAGTGGGTCGGAGTACAGATACAGATCAGTACAGATACAGATCAGTAGAGGGGACAGTACAGATACAGATCAGTGGTACAGATACAGATCAGTAGAGTGGACAGTACAGATACAGATCAGTACAGATACAGATCAGTAGAGTGGGTCAGATACAGATCAGTAGAGATCAGTCGGTAGAGTAGGACAGTACAGATACAGATCAGTACAGACAGATACAGATCGGTACAGATCAGTAGTAGTGGGACAGTACAGATACAGATCAGTATAGATACAGATCAGTCAGTAGAGATGGTACAGATCAGATCCAGTACAGATACAGATCACAGATCAGTACAGATACAGATCAGTAGAGGGGGGACAGTACAGATACAGATCGGTACAGATACAGATCAGTAGAGTGGGTCAGATACAGATACAGATCAGTAGAGTGGGTCAGACAGATACAGATACAGATCAGATCAGTACAGATACAGATCAGTAGAGTGGGTCAGTACAGATACAGATACAGATCAGTACAGATACAGATCAGTAGAGTGGGTCAGTACAGATACAGATACAGATACAGTACAGATACAGATCAGTACAGATACAGATCAGTAGAGTGGGTCAGTACAGATACAGATCAGTAGAGTGGGTCAGATACAGATACAGATACAGATCAGTAGAGTGGGTCCAGCACAGATACAGATCGGTACAGATACAGATCAGTAGAGTGGGGTCAGTACAGATACAGATCAGTACAGATACAGATCGGTACAGATACAGATACAGATCAGTAGAGTGGGTCAGTACAGATACAGATCAGTAGAGTGGGTCAGTACAGATACAGATCAGTAGAGGGGGGACAGTACAGATACAGATCAGATCGAGATCAGTACAGATACAGATCAGTAGGTGGGACAGTACAGATACAGATCAGTAGAGTGGGATACAGATCAGTACAGATACAGATCAGATCAGTAGAGATAGGACAGTACAGATACAGATACAGATCAGTACAGATACAGATCAGTAGAGTGGGACAGTACAGATACAGATCAGATACAGATACAGACAGTACAGATACAGATCAGTCTGGGACAGTACAGATACAGATCAGTACAGATAGGACAGTACAGATACAGATCAGTAGAGGTAGGACAGTACAGATACAGATCAGTACAGAAACAGATCAGTAGAGTGGGACAGTACAGATACAGATCAGTACAGATACAGATCAGTAGAGGGCTGGTCAGATACAGATCGGTACAGATCAGATCAGAGTGGGACAGTACAGATACAGATCACAGTACAGATACAGATCAGTAGAGATACAGGACAGTACAGATACAGATCAGTAGTACATACAGATCAGTACAGATCAGTCAGAGTGGGACAGTACAGATACAGATCAGTACAGATACAGATCAGTAGAGTGGGTCAGTACAGATACAGACAGATCAGTAGAGATGGGACAGATACAGATCAGTAGATCAGATACAGATCATACAGATCAGTAGAGATACAGATCAGTAGAGGTCAGTCAGTACACAGATACAGATCAGTACAGATATACAGATCAGATAGTAGGGGGTCAGTACAGATACAGATACAGATACAAGATCAGTACAGATACAGGACAGTACAGATACAGATCAGTAGAGTGGGTCAGTACAGATACAGATCAGTAGAGGATGGGACAGTACAGATACAGATCAGTACAGATACAGATCAGTACAGATACAGATCAGTACAGACAGTATACAGATCAGTAGATGGGAGTACAGATACAGATCAGTACAGATACAGATCAGTGGGACAGTACAGAGACAGATCAGATCAGTACAGATACAGATCAGTAGAGTGGGACAGTACAGATACAGATCAGATCAGTAGTCAGTACAGATACAGATCAGTACAGATACAGATCAGTAGGTGGGTCAGAGATACAGATCAGTACAGATACAGATGGGACACGTACAGATCGGTAGAGTGGATCAGTAGAGATCGGGACACGTACAGATACAGATCAGTACAGATACAGATCAGTAGAGTGGGACAGTACAGATACAGATCAGATCAGTACAGATACAGATCAGTAGAGTGGGACAGTACAGATGGGACAGTACAGATCACAGATCAGTAGAGTGGGACAGTACAGATACAGATCAGTACAGATACAGATCAGTAGAGGTGGGACAGTACAGATACAGATCACAGATAGAGTAGGACGGTCAGTACAGATACAGATCAGTACAGATACAGATCAGTAGAGTGGGACAGTACAGATACAGATCAGTAGAGTGGGTCAGTACAGATACAGATCAGTACAGATACAGATCAGTAGAGAGACAAGTACAGATACAGATCAGTAACAGTACAGATACAGATCAGTACAGATACAGATCAGTAGAGTGGGTCAGATACAGATCGATACAGATCAGTCGGTACAGATACAGATCAGTAGAGTAGGACAGTACAGATACAGATCAGTACACAGATACAGATCAGATACAGATCAGTAGAGTGGGACAGTACAGATACAGATCAGTACAGATACAGATCAGATCAGTAGATACAGATCAGTAGGACAGTACAGATACAGATCAGTACAGATACAGATCAGTAGAGGGACAGATACAGTCGGTACAGATACAGATCAGTAGAGTGGGACAGATAGATCAGTAGAGTGGGTCAGTACAGATACAGATCAGTAGAGTGGGACAGTACAGATACAGATCAGTACAGATACAGATCAGTAGAGTGGGTCAGTACAGATACAGATCAGTACAGATACAGATCAGTAGAGTGGGTCAGTACAGATACAGATCAGTAGAGTGGGACAGTACAGATACAGATCAGTACAGATACAGATCAGTAGAGTGGGTCAGTACAGATACAGATCAGTAGAGTGGGACAGTACAGATACAGATCAGTAGATACAGGATACAGATACAGTACAGATACAGATCAGTAGATCAGTTTGAATACAGATCAGTAGAGTGGGACAGTACAGATACAGATCAGTACAGATACAGATCAGTAGAGTGGGACAGTACAGATACAGATCAGTACAGATACAGATCAGTAGAGTGGGACAGTACAGATACAGATCAGTAGAGAGGACAGTACAGATACAGATCAGTACAGATACAGATCAGTCAGATTACAGATCAGGGGACAGTACAGATACAGATCAGTAGAGTACAGATCAGTACAGATACAGATCAGTACAGATACAGATCCAGTAGAGTGGGACAGTACAGTACAGACAGATACAGATACAGATCAGTACAGATACAGATCAGTAGAGTGGGTCAGTACAGATACAGATCAGTACAGATACAGATCAGTAGAGTGGGTCAGTACAGATACAGATCAGTACAGAAACAGATCAGTAGAGTGGGTCAGTACAGATACAGATCAGTACAGATACAGATCAGTAGAGTGGGTCAGTACAGATACAGATCAGTAGAGTGGGAATCAGTACAGATACAAATCAGTACAGATACAGATACAGATCAGTACAGATACAGATCAGTAGAGTGGGACAGTACAGATACAGATCAGTACAGATACAGATCAGTAGAGTGGGTCAGTACAGATACAGATCAGTACAGATACAGATCAGTAGAGTGGGACAGTACCGAGTAGAGTGGGACAGTACAGATACATACAGATCAGTACAGATACAGATCAGTACAGATACAGATCAGTACAGATACAGATCAGTACAGATACAGATCAGTAGAGTGGGACAGTACAGATACAGATCAGTACAGATAGATCAGTAGAGCTACAGATCAGATCAGTAGATAAGTGGGTCAGTACAGATACAGATCAGTACAGATACAGATCAGTAGAGATACAGATCGATGGGTCAGTACAGATACAGATCAGGTACAGAAACAGATCAGTAGAGACGGTACAGATACAGATCAGTAGAGTCAGTACAGATACAGATCAGTAGAGGTGGGACATCAGTACAGATACAGATCAGTAGAGATACAGACAGGTACAGATACAGATCAGTACAGATACAGATCAGTAGAGTGGGTCAGATCAGTACAGATCAGATACAGATCAGTAGATCAGTAGGGGGTCAGTACAGATACAGATCAGTACAGATACAGATACAGATACAGATACAGATCAGTAGGACAGACAGATGGGACAGATCAGTAGAGTGGGACAGTACAGATACAGATCAGTACAGATACAGATCAGTAGAGTCAGTACAGATACAGATCAGTACAGATACAGATCAGTAGAGTGGGTCAGTACAGATACAGAGACAGAGAGTCAGTCAGATACAGATCAGTACAGGGACAGTACAGATACAGATCAGTCGATCAGTACAGATACAGATCAGTAGAGTGGGACAGATACAGATCAGTACAGTACAGATCAGTCAGTGGGACAGATACAGATACAGATCAGATACAGATCGGTGGGTCATCAGTAGATACAGATCAGTACAGATACAGATCAGTACAGATACAGATCAGTACAGATACAGATCAGTAGAGTGGGTCAGTACAGATACAGATCAGTACAGATACAGATCAGTAGAGTGGGACAGTACAGATACAGATCAGTACAGATACAGATCAGTAGAGTGGGTCAGTACAGATACAGATCAGTACAGATGGGTCAGTACAGATACAGATCAGTACAGATACAGATCAGTAGAGTAGGACAGTACAGATACAGATCAGTAGAGTGGGACAGTACAGATACAGATCAGTACAGATACAGATCAGTAGAGTGGGTCAGTACAGATACAGATCAGTACAGATACAGATCAGTAGAGTGGGTCAGTACAGATACAGATCAGTAGATACACAGACCAGTAGAGTAGGACAGTACAGATACAGATCAGTACAGATACAGATCAGTAGAGTGGGTCAGTACAGATACAGATCAGTACAGATACAGATCAGTAGAGTGGGACAGTACAGATACAGATCAGTACAGATACAGATCAGTAGAGTGGGACAGTACAGATACAGATCAGTAGAGTGGGTACAGATACAAATCAGAGTACAGAAACAGATCAGTAGAGTGGGACAGTACAGATACAGATCAGTACAGATACAGATCAGTAGAGTGGGTCAGTACAGATACAGATCAGTACAGATACAGATCAGTACAGTACAGATCAGTACAGATCAGATCAGTAGATCAGTGGGTCAGGACAGTACAGATACAGATCAGTACAGATACAGATCAGTAGAGTGGGTCAGTACAGATACAGATCAGTAGAGTGGGACAGTACAGATACAGATCAGTACAGATACAGATCAGTAGAGTGGGACAGTACAGATACAGATCAGTACAGATACAGATCAGTAGAGTGGGTCAGTACAGATACAGATCACTGGACTGGGACAGTACAGATACAGATGCTGGGCAGTGAGACACACTGTTGGGACATGTCTCTCTTATAGCCTGGTGGTTTTATTTATACATTTCTAACCCTCTGTAGCTCTGTCTGTTGTGTCCTGTGTTTTTCAGGGTAATCACTTGTGAAGAAGGGAAAGCTTTGCATTTCTAACCCTCTGTAGCTCTGTCTGTTGTGTCCTGTGTTTTTCAGGGTCATCACTTGTGAAGAAGGGAAAGCTTTGGCAGAGTCCTGGAGTGCAGCCTTTATGGAATCATCTGCTAAAGAGAATCAGGTATCCTATCAGTAGCACTTCCCAGTCATTCATTCATTCATTCATTCAGATGTATTTATTTAACCAGGATACAACCCATGTGAAATAAATCAAGGGGGTCCTGGCAAGAGAAGGCAGCGATAATTAACACATTATTAAAGGCACAACTTAAGCTTGCATGATGCATTCCATTTTTATTTTTAGTGTTTATCAAAATGGTCTATTCAGCAGAAAACTAAAAAGTCATTTGACCTCAATATAGCAGCCATGTAAGGTTAGAGGTCAATACTCTGGCCACCAACACATCTGGCTATTGGATTAGATATAACTTCAGATTATGAAGTTAGGACCTCAAATGGTATCTGATATATGAGGCTTTGACAGTGTGTCAGTGACTGCATTATACAAATTACTCCCTGGTCTCAGGGAGACAGTGCTGGAGAGCAGTAGACAGGGTGTTTAACTCTGCTTCCTAGACAGTGCTGGAGGGCAGTAGACAGTGTTTAACTGGAGGGAGACAGTGCAGTAGACAGGGTGTTTAACTCTGCTTCCTCGTCTGAGGGAGACAGTGCTGACAGTGACAGGGTGTTTAACTCTGCAGTAGACTGGGGGAGACAGTGCTGGAGAGCAGTCAGGGTGTTTAACTCTGCTTCCCGTCTCAGGACACAGTGCTGGAGAGCAGTAGACAGGGTGTTTAACTCTGCTTCCCGTCTCTGGGGAGACAGTGCTGGAGAGCAGTAGACAGGGTGTTTAACTCTGCTTCCCTCGTCTCAGGAGACAGTGCTGGAGAGCAGTAGACAGGGTGTTTAACTCTGCTTCCTCTCTCAGGGACACAGTGCTGGAGGGAGACAGGGTGCTGGAGGGGAGACAGTGCTGGAGAGCAGTAGACAGGGTGTTTAACTCTGCTTCCCCGTCTCAGGGAAACAGTGCTGGAGAGCAGTAGACAGGGTGTTTAACTCTTCTTCCTCGTCTCAGGAGACAGTGCTGGAGAGCAGTAGACAGGGTGTTTAACTCTGCTTCCCCGTCTCAGGGAGACAGTGCTGGAGAGCAGTAGACAGGGTGTTTAACTCTGCTTCCCCGTCTCAGGGACACAGTGCTGGAGAGCAGTAGACAGGGTGTTTAACTCTGCTTCCTCGTCTCAGGGAGACAGTGCTGGAGAGTGGTAGACAGGGTGTTTAACTCTGCTTCCCCGTCTCAGGGACACAGTGCTGGAGAGCAGTAGACAGGGTGTTTAACTCTGCTTCCTCGTCTCAGGGAGACAGTGCTGGAGAGCGGTAGACAGGGTGTTTAACTCTGCTTCCCCGTCTCAGGGAGACAGTGTTGGAGAGCAGTAGACAGGGTGTTTAACTTTGCTTCCTCGTCTCAGGGAGACAGTGCTGGAGAGCAGTAGACAGGGTGTTTAACTGCTTCCTCGTCTGAGGGAGACAGTGCTGAGTCTGTAGGGGTGAACTCTGCTTCCTCGTCTGAGGGAGACAGTGCTGGAGAGCACTAGACAGGGTGTTTAACTCTGCTTCCTCGTCTGAGGGAGACAGTGCTGGAGAGCGGTAGACAGGGTGTTTAACTCTGCTTCCTCGTCTCAGGGAGACAGTGCTGGAGAGCAGTAGACAGGGTTGAAAAGGTAATTGTATCTGTTTGTGTGAGGACACTGTGAACCACAGCCTATCAAGAGATGCCAGGTAGCTGTCTAAAACTATAACAAACCCATCTGAACCACACACCTGCTGTTAGCAGTAAAATGTATATGACGGTCTGCCTGTGGAAGTGCAGTCAATTCTACATATTGAATCTTTCCCACTTCATCCTGTTTCTGGGTTGCATGAAACAGTTTGTGTTGCAGGTTCAGGTTTTACTCTGAACCAAAGTGCATCTTCTGCTTAATCCTGTAGGGGGCGTATCCATTCCATGGGACGCAACAGTAGCATTGATAAGAATCATCCTCACCTCTCTGCTTATGTAGAAAGGAGTTACTGACTGACACTACCTAGTTCGTACCTAGCTGTTTAATTCTAAAAAAATGGATCCAAATCCAATCAATACTTCAAGCTATATAAAAATGTCATCATTTATTGATCAAAAAGAGTACACTGCAGGCTCCCGAGTGGCGCATCCGGTAAAGGCACTCCGCGTGGAGTGCAGGATGCACCCTATAGCCTGGACGTCGCCGGTTTGAGTCCAGGCTTTTCCACCGTCGACCGTGGACGGGAGCTCCTAGGGGGCGGCGCACAATTGTCCAAGCGCTGTACGCTTCTGTGACTGATAATTTTGGACGGCCCCTAATATACAAGGGGAATACAGTCTAGAATAGATTCATAGAAATGTGTCTGTTAAAGGAATAAAAACTAAAATCTTAAAACCGGATTTCACATTCTTGTCTTTAAAAAACAGATTTAACCTGAATTCAAATAAAACTTAAATAGGATGTTACTATGATAGTCAAGAACATACATAATCACTGATTAGAGGTTTTAGTGGCTCTGGAGCCTGAGCCGGAGCCAGCTCAAAGCCGCTGGAGCTGGAGCAGCAGTGTGGAGCGGGGGCTGCTGGAGCCAGCCTGGAGCTGGAGCAGCAGTGTGGAGCGGGGGCTGCTGGAGCCAGCCTGGAGCTGGAGCAGCAGTGTGGAGCGGGGGGCTGCTGGAGCCAGCCTGGAGCTGGAGCAGCAGTGTGGAGCCGGGGCTGCTGGAGCCAGCCTGGAGCTGGAGCAGCAGTGTGGAGCGGGGGCTGCTGGAGCCAGCCTGGAGCTGGAGCTAGCAAAGCCGGAGACGGCCAACCCTAGTGCACACCTTACACTCATGCACTAACCCAAGGCACTCCCATGGCTTGTATTAGACTGACTCCTGTTGCTGTTTTCCAGACGGCGGTGGAGGTTTTCAAGAGGATCATTCTGGAGGCAGAGAGGTTTGAGGGAGGAGCCCCACAGGGGAGGTCCTCGTGCTCGCTCATGTAGAGCTTGCTCGATGCCACGGACGCTGGGAGAGCCCTCTACTGGAACAGGCTGAAAAAGAGGCCTGGTTTCCTCCAGATAAACTAGGCTTTCCTAGTTTTTCTTCTTTGTTTCTAAAAAATGCAGCAGAGAGAAAGATCTAGTTGGTCAGAGCTTCACTTCCTAAATGATGTTCCTCTCTGCTCTGACCTGCTCTTCCACTTTCAGAGTTTATGCTTTTATTATTATTATTATTATTATTATTATTATTATTATTATTTTTCAATTTGTATATTGTATTTCTTATATAATTATGTCCAATAAATTTGCCGACTTACATTCATTTCCTGTGTAGTGGAATGTTGTTTAAAATCTTCTCTGACTGTACGCATTAAAGCAGCATATTGTTACACTATTATTTACATCAGTAGCCCTGGGCGTCTGTATTTGTTTGTGTTTTTTCTTTCTCTATGGTTTGCATTGCGCTGTATGTCTTAGAATTACATTGTTTGCTGCAAGCCAGACTGAATGCTTTTCAGAGTTAACCTCAGCACAAATGGTCTTTCTCTGAAGCGATGGCAAATGATTCTGAAACGGTATTACAGGAGAATGATTCCCATTCAGTTTGACATGGTAGTTACGTGATGTGTCCTTACACGTCATTACAGTGTTATTGTGCAGAGTGTAACACAGGCTCTTCTGATTAGCAGACCAGACACACAACAGTACTTTTTAAAGCACTTTGTGCACTTTTATTATTTACAGAAATAAAAGAAAACTAAAACAAAACCCTAACTCCCAGGTGGAGTGCTAACTTTACTTTTCTTCACAGTACCTAAACTATAAACCAGACGGCTAAGCCGTTTACCGGTTGCAAAAACACTATTTCACACAGTTTTACAAATTCAATAACACAAAGGTTCACACAGCACCTTTTCTTTAGACCACACAGGTCTTTGGTCCTTACACCTCAGCTTCACACAGACAGCTCTGTACAAGCATTTGTGTTCTGTTTAAATACCTGCCTGCTAATCACATACAGATACAGTTAGAAAACAATTTAGCAGGGATTTTCATCTTAGAAGAAAACTCTTATTTTATGATTCAAAGAAGTGCATTGGAATCCCAGTGATGAAAAAAATAGCAGAACTGTAAAAAGTACTGGTCCATGGAAAGCTCTGATTGGGTGTGATCAGGACCTGAAAAACAGCCAATCAAGACGTAGAACCCAGCATAAAGAAAATCAGATTGCAGTCCCTTTTATCAGGGTAAAACAGCCCAGTCATACTGGAAACTTCATAAACAAGTAATATAGGAAATGATAAGTGGTTAATATGGTACTAAAACAAATCCTGTGTTAGCCATGCATATTGTAGTTTCTCAGTATAGCATATTTTGTAAAACCACATAATATTCTGTCCCTAGTGATAAAGTATGTGTTAATGGTATATGTAATTGAGATCTCAGTCAAGTAGTATGGGATTCGCATGTTTACATCATTTTCATCTGCATTGAGATATTAAATATGAAACTGTACATTGATATCCGGCCAACAAAGATTGGGACACGGGTATTGGTGCAAGTGGCTGTTGAAATGTTCTGAGCGAATGAATAACAGAAACTCTTCCCTATGGGAAGTTTATAGTGTGTGTAATAGCTCCAGCCACTTCGAGTCACTATTGCCACGGCACACTTTAATAAATGAGGCGTGCAGCACACGTCTGCCAACATGATATACTGTACATCAAAAAGCCCAGCATATGCAAAACCAGCCCACAAAATCCCTTCCAAGCAAATCTTTTGTCAGGTCGTCTGCACTGAATCCAAACTCCAGAATCAGCGGTGCCAAATGGAAGGGAATCTGCCAATGAAGCAAAACCCTTAAACCCTCCATTGTGGCCTCATTGTTGGATTAACCTCGCGATCCCACTGCCTGCTTCCTCTGCCATATATATTGGGGTGTCCAGCTTTTTCACTGTCACACTTTCTCACTTCTGGGTTGGTTTGGACTGGATCCAGTAACATCATGTCTCAGTACTCTGGAAAGGTAAGTAGCTGGGTTTAGCTCAATCAGCATGCATGATTTCTATACCTTCCCTCTGAACAAATAATATGTGAAATAAATCGCTCAGTGCCAGCACACACTTATATATAACTTCTCTGCGCTGCTGTTAACTGCTTGTTTGAGAATTGTATATGCACTCAATTCTACTTCAGGTATTGTAACAATATCGTCAATATGTGGCTTGAATATATTTAAAAAAAAAAAAAATCTAAAGCCATTATGGAAATTACGTTGTTTCTGTATGCTGTACTGTTCAATGTGCAAACCATTTGTTTAGCTGGAGTGGGCACTGGCTTCTTTTAATTATATATATACAGTATGTATATATATATATGTGTGTGTGTGTGTATATGTTGACTTTGCTGTTCAGACTGAAAGCATTGGGAATGAAGCAGTTTCTGGAATTGAATGACAGTCTGTGGGAGCTCTGAGAAGTTTTAATACGTGACTGGACTATGGAGTAAAGCTATAGCTACAGTAGGAGGTATTTTTAGCAACGAGAATAATAGGAATAACTAGATGCCATCTAGTGTACAAAGCCAATTACAGAACAATGTTAATGTCATTGTTTAGAGAATGTTCCTGGATATGTTATAATAGAAATGCACCACTTCTGCATAGAAAGTGGAAGCTGGTGGAGTGCAGGATGCGCCCTATAGCCTAGAGATCGCAGGTTCGAATCCAGGCTATGTCATTGCCGACCGTGACCGGGGGTTCCTAGGGGGCGGCGCACAATTGGCCGCGCGCTGCCCGGGTAGGGAGGGATTAGGTCGGCAGGGGAATCCATGGTTCACCGCGCACCAGCGACCCCTGTGGCTGATAGGGCGCCTGCAGGTCTGCAGTGGAGCCAGTCAGATCTGTGTTGTCCTCCAGCACTATAGGTCTGGTGGCTTCGCTGTGGAGCAGCAGTGCGAAAAATGACGGATCGGCAGGAACACGTTTCGAAGGACACGTGTTTCAGCCTCCGTTTCCCGAGTTGCCGGGATAAAAGTGAACCAGGATAAAAATAATAATTGGGCATTCCAAGCCAAATATAGCTTTACTCCATAGTCCAGTCATGTATTCAAACTTCCAAAAACCTTTGGCAATGCATTCACTGTGGGGTTTCTGAGGACTGCAGGGGTCCTGTCTGTGCAGGGAACTCCTGAAACCAAATCCACTGCATTCACTGTGGGGTTTCTGAGGACTGCTGGGGCCCTGTGTGTGCAGGGAGCTCCTGAAACCAAATCCACTGCATTCACTTTGGGGTTTCTGAGGACTGCTGGGGCCCTGTGTGTGCAGGGAGCAGCCAAAACTGGTCATCCAGAGCTTTTTATAGACAGATGATTTAACAGTTATGGGACTCTAAAGACAAGGTCAGGGGGTCCAATCACAGTCCTGGTTTAACAGATACAATTATATAAATAACTACTTCAGGGTCTGGATGGAAAGTTAAGTGGTCCAATTAAACAATTTAGAAGAGGGTTGGAACAAAGACTAGGTGGTCTCTGCTCATTGCTGCCGTGTTCTTGTGCCCTCTCTAGATTGTGTTTTATGAGGGTAAATGTTTTACCGGGCGGAAGTTGGAGGTCTATGGCGACTCTGACAACTTCCAGGACCGGGGCTTCATGAACCGGGTGAACTCTATCCGTGTGGAGACCGGAGCCTGGATCTGCTTCGATCACCCCGACTTCCGAGGGCAGCAGTACATCCTGGAGCGCGGGGAGTACCCCGAGTTCCACCGCTGGAATGCCCACAACGATCACATGGGGTCCTGCCGGCCAGTCAGGATGGTAAGTGAGGAGACTCTGCTACAAAGGCAGAGATTTACAGCTCAGTTTTACAATCTTGACTTTATAAGATGTGATCAGTGAGGAGACTCTGCTACCAGGGCAGGGATTCACAGCTCAGCTTTACAATCTTGATTTTATAAGACATGATCAGTGAGGAGACTCTGCTACCAGGGCAGGGGATTTGGTTGTAAACGATCTGATTCTTTTTCCTCAGCACGGTGAGCACTACAGAATTGAGCTGTTTGAAGGCTGTAACTTCACTGGCCAGTGCATGGAGTTCTGTGATGATTGCCCCTTCCTGCAGGGCCGTGGCTGGAACAAGAACTGTGTCAATGCTCTCCGGGTCTACGGAGATGGAGCGTAAGTGTGACGCATGCGGCTGGCAGGGGGAGGAGGGGGGCAGAGTCACTTATACAGACGGTTAGGTTTGAACCTGCTACTGGCAGGGGGAGGAGGGGGGCAGAGTCACTTATACAGACGGTTAGGTCTGAACCTGCTGCTGGCAGGGGGAGGAGGGGCAGAGTCACTTATACAGACGGTTAGGTCTGAACCTGCTGCTGGCAGGGGGAGGAGGGGGGCAGAGTCACTTATACAGACGGTTAGGTCTGAACCTGCTGCTGGCAGGGGGAGGAGGGGGGCAGAGTCACTTATACAGACGGTTAGGTCTGAACCTGCTGCTGGGTGCAGGGGGAGGAGGGGGGCAGAGTCACTTATACAGACGGTTAGGTCTGAACCTGCTGCTGGCAGGGGGAGGAGGGGGGCAGAGTCACTTATACAGACGGTTAGGTCTGTGCCTTCCTTTTGAGCAGATACAACCAGCTCTCTTTCATCACCTCACTGTAAATATCCCTCAGTCTTTCACTTGATTAGTTCAGTTTGAGTGAAAACGGTCAAAGAAACAACAAATCCATAATGCTAAAGCCACGCGCGCCGCACCGCAGTACTGAAGGCACGCGCGCCGCACAGCAATGGTGCTGAAGGCACGCGCGCCGCACAGCAATGGTGCTGAAGGCACGCGCGCCGCACCGCAATGCAATGGTGCTTGGAATGGCTTGGTGATGAGTCTCATGGTTACCGAGCCTGCTAAAAACTCCTGTTTCCAACTGTAAACTTGTCCCTAATGTCAATAGGGGACAAGTTTGTTAGCTATCGTTTGCTTTGATATAAAGACTTTCTATTTTTGTCAGGAATATTGCAGTGCAGCTTTCGGGCTTTTGTTGGTTATGAAGGAAATGTCAGTTACATCCTTTTGCCTTCAGAGGGCAGCAGAGCTAAGGGTTAAGGGTAGTAAAGGGTGAAAATGATCAAATGCCAATTTTTGCAGTGCCTTATAAAGATTAACTGTTCTCCAGTACCTCCCCTAAAAACACAAACTGAAAGTTACTTTACGATTCAAAGAGCAAGAATACCTTCTGCAGCAGGCTAGGGCCATTTATAATTGTGGTCAATTTTGCCACAGTGGAAAATATACTGTAGGTCTTATTTGTTAATTGTCATAGACTTCAGCTTGGAATACCGCCAACGTGGTCAATTACATTAACAGCTTTTAGCTACTGTGTTATTTGGAAAATGAATATTTACATATTAAAGCAGTTATTCATTTATACGCACTTGTCAAATATTATCAATATAGTAAAAGCATATTTTGGGTAAAAAAAAAAAGGTTTGACCCAATTTATAATCTCCCAGTGCTGCACGCATGTCTGTTTGAATGAGGGAGTAAGTGTGTGTTTACAGCCAAAGCTATTGGGTAATGTAAGCACCCTGGACAGTCAACACTTTCCTCATAAAGGCACATCATGGGGGCTCCCGAGTGGCGCATCCAGGCTATTCCTTTGCCGACCGAGGACGGGAGCTTCCAGGGGGAGGCGCTCAATTGGCCGAGCGCCGCCCGGGGGGAGGGAGGGTTAGGTCGGCCAGGGTGTCCTCGGCTCAACGCGCACCAGCGACCCCTGTAGTCTGGCCGGGCGCCTGCGGGCTGCCTGTAAGCTGCCTGAGAGCTGCGTTGTCCTCCGACGCTGTGAAAAAAAGCGGTCGGCTGACGGCACACGCTTCGGAGGACAGTGTGTGTTCGTCTTCGCCCTCCCGAGTCAGCGCAGGGGTGGTAGCGGTAAGCAGAGTATAATGAAACAATTGGCAATTCCAAATTGGGAGAAAATAATAAAAAATAATTGGCAACAACTAAATTTCTAAAAAAAATAAAGGCACATCATTAGGGTAGTAAATGAACAGCAATGGGTTTGTTTTTTAAAACACTAACAAGTTGAGGACTAGTGAAGTAAAAACATAACATACCAAGTTGAAAGTTGAATGAAAGATTGACTGTACCTTTTTAAACTTGCTGAATTTCTTTCCTCAGCTGGGTGATGTACGAGGAGCCCAACTACCGCGGGCGCATGTGCATCGTGGAGAGAGGCAACTACCGCAGTCACACTGATTGGCAGGGGCACAGTGCCAACATCCAGTCCATCAGACGGGTCGCCAACTACTTTTAAATTAGACTGTACCTTCTACCTCTCCGCACTGAAACTGTGAAATAAAATACCAAAATATATATATATATAATTCTGGCAGCTTTGGTTCTTTTGTCCACCCATCGATTCGTACACAGCCGATTGGATGCAAACTAAGAACTTTCTTTAACCTAGTATGGTTAGATATCATTTTTTAAAATGAAAATACATATCCGATGTAACACGTGTTTCTTTCAAAACTGCACATGGACTGCACCTATATATAGCGATTATAAATCAATGACAGCAGGTATGATTTATGGCATTATTTTATTAGCTTGAATCCCATTCTTACCACCCCTTAACCTAAAGACTCCTGACCTAGCATTTGGGAAACACTGCTGGAGCAGCAGCAGTGCCAAGCAGTATTGAGTTCTCAATCACCTGCAGGCCTCCCATTCCTGTGTAACCCGCTGCCACCCAAACAAGCAGACTTGATAGCCTTCACTCTAAAGACATGCTAGTTTAACACTTGCATTCGGAAGCACGGTCTCACAAAGAGCTGGGAGGTTTGTACAAACACCCTTAGAATTGCAAGATGTTTAGCTGTACAGTAAGGGCAACCATATTTTATTATTTTTTTCATCACAAAATATTTACAAAGTGTTCCTCTGTTCTTTAATTAACTCCTATTTTTTAAAGGAGAAAAAAACATCATGTTCATTTTTACAAAATTAGATTTAAAAAACATACATTGAGAATGCTGACAAGAATTTTAAATACAGGGTGATTAGAAAGTAAGATTACCACATCAACTCAACATATCTCACAAACGGTAGGGCATAGGAAGGTGAAATTGCATATGGTTGTTAAGGGAACCATGGCGACACAAACCCCGCATTCATTTTTGTCACTAGGGGGCGCCACTGTGACCTAGCTCTGATCACAAGTGTTCACTATGTGCTTCTCCATGATCCAGAATGAATTGCATTCGTGTGACAACAGACATTATGGCAGCATTACGCATCTCATCAGGTACACGGGCCCCCTTCTGGACAATGGCACCCTTGAGGTCTGGAATTGTGCGAGGGTTCCCTCGTTACACGTGTGACTTCAGATACCCCCATAACCAGAAATCCACTGGTGTAAGGTCCGGTGAACAAGTTGGCCATTCACAAGGAAAGTGACGTGGAATGATTCTGTCCTGAAAGTGCTCCTGCAAGACGCGTTTCACCTGGTTACCAATATGTGGAGGGGCCCCATCCTGCATGAAGACTGTAGTGTTTATCACATCTTGTTGCTGCAGCACAGGAATGACATGGGTGGTCCGTATGGTGTGGTATCGTGCAGCAGTGACTGGGCACGTCTTGATGTCCCCTTCCTGATGGCTTTTCAAAAAAGAACGGTCCAATAACAAAGTTATGCTTAAAGCCAAACCACACTGTCACTGTAACATCACTCTAGCAAATGTTGCATGTGGATTAGTCTCCGACCAGATAACACAGTGCACGTGTTCACACTTCCAGACAGGGTGAAGTGTGCTTCATCCGTCCACAGGATATTAGCAGGCCACTGGTCATCCAATTCCAGTCGTGCCAAGAACTGCAACACAAAATCAACACGTCTGATGAAATCCATCTCCTCCAATGCTTGAACATGGTGCAGCTTGTATGGAAACATCCACAGAGTTGAATGAAGAGCTTTACGAACAGTTGAATTGGGTAAATAATACACTCTTGATTTTTCATTTAATCACAGAAACACTTGGTTAATGTACTGCACCCGGATTTATATCAATATGTTTTGTATGACCGTATGGTTTAACTTTGTTACCAGCATTCATATGTTTGTAATGAGCAAACCCTGGATTACTGGTTAAAATGTGCAGTCAGTACTCACTGTATACACCAGTACTTTTCACATACAGAAGAGCAGGGTGGAGCCAGCAGTGCAGTCTCAAAGAAGCACATCGAGCTGAAGGCAGTAAACAACTAAGCAGTGCTGACTGGTATCATTTCTCTTACCCTTCGTTGCCTGCAAAGCTTATAGAATGTAATCAATAGCTTTAACTCATGAAGTATTACAAGCCTGTTTCTAATCTTCATCAAATGTCTCCAGATTATTGTTAAGTGAACAATTGAAAGTATCAAAATAGAGTTAAAAAAGCATTTGAATAATTCATGAGTAAAAGCTTTGTGAATCTGGTACACTGCAAAATCGCCAGACTAAGTAAAGCTGTATAAGACATACCTGTACAGACATACTTTTCATAGTTTATTCCAGTGTTAAATGAAAGTCTCAGTTTGTATATTTTTGAACAGTGTGTGTATCCCCTTTGGTCACAATTTTTTATTTGAACTTTTAGAAATTTTAAAACAGTTTGTGTGAACTCCATGGAGTTTGAGAAGTTGCCCTGCCAAAACTTTAAAAAATATATGAATTATAAACTAGAGACTGAAGGGGATATAGCCTTTTTGGTTAAGTATGAATGTTATTTTTTTTATAAGCAGCACGTTTTCATCCTCATTGCAGTGAGGGGTTGTAATTATTAAGAGAAACCCTGTATGGTTATTAAAGAGTTAATTATTTTGTCGCTGGCGCTCAGGGAGTGCAAATAAACTGCATATTTTAGCAGGCGGAATGAAGAAAAGGCTTCAGCTCAATAGAGATAAATGCTGCAAAACAGGACGTGCCACAAGCCTGTGCTTTTTATACTTGGTGACAGGCTTCAAATCTTTCTGATGCACATGCAGTTCCTGCCAAAGAAACATATTCTTTGTGTATTTGTACTTAATCCTGGAATCCTTTGAAATTAGAAAAGCTACTTTATTTATGCAACTAGATTCTGTTTTCTGCCGGCAACACATAATGCACTGTATACAGTGATGTGCAAATGTATTAAAACACCTCACAATGTGTCAATTCTATCCTTTATATACCCTACCTGCATGAAAACCTCAGGGTGCGAGAATTTACATTTCCGGTCAGTAATAAGAACATAAGAAATTCAAGAACAAGAAAAGTCTATTCGGCCCACCTATGCTCGCTCGCTCGCTTTGATGCTAACGTGCTCCATTCCACACTATGAGATTCTGGCTTGTGATCTAACTGTTACACACGTTCATGAGTCTGTTCACTGTTCCGCTGGTCTGGAATGAAACCAGGACTTTGTCTCAGTTCGGTTTTCTAGGTTCATAATAAAGCCATATATAGCAAGATGCAGAAGGAAATAAAAAACAGAATGCGCACAGTGTCCCTCCTTCTCCTGAGCCCTGCTCTTAGTTAATCTGCTTTTCTCAGGGAAGATTATATTGAAAATCACCTGCTGATTACAAGTCTGCCTCTCATCCACACATCATACAAAATAATGACTACAAACAGCAAAGCCCATTGAGGGAAAAGGTTAAGCAGCTCTCTTATATGGCGCCTGGTTAATCCTTATTGTGCTGCGCCTTTAAGTTTACAACAAAGGCTTAAAGCTTTACAGGTCCCACAAGTTGATTCCCATGGTGTATTCCAATGGACAGCAGAAAGCAGCCTGTTATTGTCAAATATTGCTTTCAGGCAACATTTAATTTTGTTTTTTAATTCTGACATAGAAGATATTACTGTAAAAAAATATTATGAAAAATGATGATCCCTGGAGCCAGCATTACACTTCAGCCTAAAAATAGTTTGTCAATATGGGGTTAAGAACAATAGCTGCCATTCTCTCTGAGGTGTTTTTAAGTAGGCGTAGGTACCTGCGATTGGCACCATTTCACAATCACTGTTGCAGTCACCTGCTTCAGTCACAGCACCATGTTCTGTTGTTTACTTACACAGCATACTTTCTACAGTTGTAGCCAATTCATTGTTTGCTGCTAGAATAATAATAAGCTAGAAGAAATGTCCTGCTTTTAAAACAAAAACAACAACACAGTACAGTGATTGGAATGGGAAATACTTTGAAACGACATGGTTTTGTGTGACGCCGAAGTTGAAAAAGCTCTAAAAAAACAAATGAACAAACAAAAAAAAAAAAAAAAAAAAAACAGGCCTAATAATTCAATCAAAATTCATAAAATTCCAGGAAATGTTGTCAAGATGTAAAAGAATTAACTTTGACCCTAAAGCACATGGCGGCATTGAATCCTAGGTGTTTTTTCTTATTTTCTATTTACTAAGATAGCTTTTCATACAGGTTTTCTTTAGAAAAGTAATGTACACTAGTCATACATTAAAACTAAAAACAAAAGTTTGAGTTTATTTTCTTTATTTTTTTGCAGTGTTGGTGGTACTTAACCGAGCAGAACACAGACGCTGTGAACTTTGACATGCCTACCTTTAGGACCTGGGGGGAATCCCTGGTCAGTACAGGAGTAGAGCGTTACTTGGCTTGGAGTGCGGATTGACAGTTTGCCTCACAATAACCATAACAAGCCCACTAAGGCAGCATTGCGGACTGGAGTCAAGTGGGAAAACTGCTCAAGAGCAGATCAGCGCGCACTTCATAAACGGGGTAGCATTAAACTGAAGAACAACAAACCCGGGGAGAATGCAATGGAAAACGAACTAAGGAAGTTAAACAGCTCTGTTTAGTGAGCCTACGGTCGTTTAAACAAAACT
The DNA here is from genome assembly GCA_036884735.1 of Huso huso. NCBI lineage: Eukaryota > Metazoa > Chordata > Actinopteri > Acipenseriformes > Acipenseridae > Huso > Huso huso. The sequence continues at coordinate 1,931,871 of CM072665.1, read as the reverse complement.
GCATGAAGTTTTAAAATCCAATCAAATTTAAAGTCGTTGCTCTTGTTAAACAAAGACTAGCCATTATGAATACACGTATGTATGCCGTATGGACTGTTGTATTAATTTAACTTAAAATATTTTTGCACCAGTGAGCAATTAATACAACTAGGCTACCAACAAATTGATACAAAAATAACTTTTGAAGTGGTAAAATAAATTGTAGGTGTATGTTCCGTGGGACTTTCTTTTCATACACAATGTAACGCGTTACACTGGATTCCCTTTCTGGATCAAGGTAATGACGGTGTTAAGAACTGCATAAAGCGCCAGTGCAGCTGCAACGAAACAAATTAAAAGTCGTCTGTGGCTTTGATGGCCGTGGTTTTCGGGTGGAGCCAGCGCGAAGCAGTGGTGATGGGGAGCGGCAGCTCCAGGTCTTCTTCCCTGCGGAGAGTCTGCTCTGATCACTGCGGCGGGGTTAACTGGCTAAGCCTGAGTCCGGACGGGAGCTACCTGCTCACCTGCAGCGAGGACTGGACCGCTCGCCTGTGGAGCACCTCGGAACAGCGGTGCTGCATGCTATTCCAAGGTTGGTTAATTCTATTGGTATGAATGTATTTATTTATTTTAAAAACAAATGTTATAGGCCTACCCGTGTATTTATTTTTCTTTTAGATAAATGTGACGATGTGTGTGTTTGTGTTTGCGAATCACAGGCGAGGTTCTGCGGATTTCAATAGAATAATAAGTAGGTGGTTCTGTTTGTATAGTGATAGGGTTATTTTATGTTTTGCCTTACACGTGTGATAAACATAATTTGTTACAAAGAATCACGTAATGAACGCGCGTAATTAAATCCGCACGGCCGGGGCTGAATTCAAAATGAATGACGTCAGAACTGGAGGAAGTGCGTAAGACATTCAGGTGTTATTTCTGTCGGATTCACACTGAACTCATCATGAATTTGCAGACATTATTTTAAAGTGTTACCAAAACACGAGTTTCCTATATTATACCGCAGTGCATATTACTGTATAGCATAGGAACTATAGTGTTTTGTACTGTAGTATTTTATTATATAGGACAATTGTCACTGCTCATCTTGTGGGCCAGGTTTATATGACAGTTAAATGTCTCACCAAACATTTTGGGACTTTACCTGTGGACTCATACCTGCACTTTAGTGTTCTACTGTCAGAGATGCGGTTTCAGAATTGAGCCCTATCAGACACATAATGGGACAATATCTACGGAAAGGGTCAAGTTGCAAAAAAAAAGTGTTTGTTCTATAAAGGTGATAAAATAAAAATCGATGACTTAAACAGCAAACCATTAACCCCCCTTCTTTTTTTAATAGAGATCACACCTATTTTAATTTTAGGTCAGCTAGGCCTTTTAAAGTATTGTTTTATATAGCCTGCTGTTTGAATGTTCATGCTGCACTGTGCTTGTACAGTTTATAGCCCTGCTGTTTGAATGTTCATGCTGCACTGTGCTTGTACAGTTTATAGCCCTGCTGTTTGAATGTTCATGCTGCACTGACTGTGCTTGTGCTTGTACAGTTTATAGCCCTGCTGTTTGAATGTTCATGCTGCACTGTGCTTGTACAGTTTATAGCCCTGCTGTTTGAATGTTCATGCTGGACTGTGCTTGTACAGTTTATAGCCCTGCATGTTTGCTTGTACAGTTTATAGCCCTGCTGTTTGATGTTCATGCTGCACTGTGCTTGTACAGTTTATAGCCCTGCTGTTTGAATGTTCATGCTGGACTGTGCTTGTACAGTTTATAGCCCTGCTGTTTGAATGTTCATGCTGCACTGTGCTTGTACAGTTTATAGCCCTGCTGTTTGAATGTTCATGCTGCACTGTGCTTGTACAGTTTATAGCCCTGCTGTTTGAATGTTCATGCTGCACTGTGCTTGTACAGTTTATAGCCCTGCTGTTTGAATGTTCATGCTGCACTGTGCTTGTACAGTTTATAGCCCTGCTGTTTGAATGTTCATGCTGCACTGTGCTTGTACAGTTTATAGCCCTGCTGTTTGAATGTTCACTGTGCTTGTACAGTTTATAGCCCTGCTGTTTGAATGTTCATGCTGCACTGTGCTTGCACAGTTTATAGCCCTGCTGTTTGAATGTTCATGCTGCACTGTGCTTGCACAGTTTATAGCCCTGCTGTTTGAATGTTCATGCTGCACTGTGCTTGCACAGTTTATAGCCCTGCTGTTTTGAATGTTCATGCTGCACTTGTGCTTGTACAGTTTATAGCCCTGCTTTTGAATGTTCATGCCACTGTGCTTGTTTTATATGTTGTTTGAATGTTCATGCTGCATTGAGCTTGTACAGTTTATAGCCCTGCTGTTTGAATGTTCATGCTGCACTGTGCTTGTACAGTTTTTAGCCCTGCTGTTTGAATGTTCATGCTGGACTGTGCTTGCACAGTTATATAGTTTTGTACAGGGATGTGCATTGCTGGTCCTAGACAGTTTTAACAGGTCAAATTTTTAATTTAAGAATTGATCTTAAAATGTGCACCGAGAAGAGATTCAGAGGGGATTCAGGTGGAACTGCTTCACTCAGTCTAATAAACATGTAGGCTTAAATGATCTAGACATCAGAGGATCAATACCACTCTTTAAACTAGTAAGCCTGCTCCTCCTCTGACCTCTTTACCAGCCAAATCACTAGCGCTGTATTTCAAGATATTTCATGACTAAACGTATTTATTAAAGCACAAAACAATAGCGTTGACACATTCAAAACTGATCATTGTATCTAGTTATTATACACCAAATGTTCTTAAATATTTAAATGCTTACCTGGAAAACAGTAAATTCTAAATTGTAGATTATTTTGTTTTTTATGTTCACCTTTTAAAGATATTCTGTTTTTGCCGTCAGTGAATTGTCAAACGAAATAAAATAACAGGCACGTGAAATGTCCCCTTCTTGTGCTGGACAGAGCCATCTTTAGCAGAAATATGTCCGATCTTTGATGCAGCTGGTGTCTCTCGTTGAAGACGTTTTAAAGAAGTCGTGCAGCATGCAGTGTGTTCAGTCATTACCCGAAGCAAACTAAACCGGCTGTCAGGTTCCTAAATGCAGTGTAACTGGTAGTGCATCAACCAGGCAAACATTTGCTTTATTGGGAATTTACAGGGAACTACATAGTATGACGATGGGTAAATTTAATGGAAATCTGTGAAAAAAATAGAGCCTTACTCATGACTCACACCCAGTTTCAACACAAGGAACCTCAAGGCAGAATCTGTCACATGAAGAAACCACCTACATTTTTGTGTTTTTTGTCACTGTAAACAACACAGGCAGACTTTATACAACGAGGGCAGCAGTAGTGATCGACATTGTCATCTATAACTATTTAAAAAAAAAAAAAAAAAAACCTCAAGCCATGCATACTGGAATTAGACTCTACTGCTTACTACAGTGTTGTGTGATACACTGCCATTCCGGATCCTGTCCCCTGTCAGTGAGATGAGGCTAGGAGTTCTAAAAAAAAAAAACAACGAGCCCAGGTCTCTTGCATTGTGATTAAGACGCTCGCTTGTGGTGCGCAGGGTCACCAGTTCGCATCCAGCCTCCGCTCTATTACACAAAGCTTCCTTTTTATTTACTTTGTACTCTTCCCTCCCCACAGGCCATGAGAACTACATCACTTCCTGCCACCTGGAGAACGATGCTGCCTACACGTGCAGCGCGGACCACAGCGTCCGGAGATGGGACCTGACGACAGGGGGCTGCACGGCTGTCTTCAAGGGACACTCCTCTGTCGTCAACAAGTGAGTGTTGCATTGAGCAAGTGTTTGTGAAAAATGAGAAAGCAAGGCATGCAGACAGAGCTTTCTGTAACTTAGCATTCCACCAGATGTTATTGTTACATGTTTGGTATAGCAATCTGTACCACGGTCATGCAAAACTAGCAACCTTGTTTATGGTATATGTTGCCAAAAACAGTCAAAGATTATTGTCCTGATTAACGCACCATTGTCCCTCAAGGAAATCTATTTTAACAAAATAAGCCACTCCTGGCTAGTAAATGAAAGCTTTGTACAGTTGTCTGACGAGAGAAGCAGTTTCTGGAGCGGTCTGTACAGTACGTGCTGTTTTGTGTGTCTGCCTCATTGCAGGCTATGTCGCGTATAAAGCTGTACTCCTCAATTTAGATGTTCGAAACAGGGACAGCAGCTGGCTTTTCAAATGACTTGTGCGATTACTTGTTTGAACACCAAACTGTGACATCTTTAAACCGCCGCTTGTCACGGAGACCTGGAATACTCTGCTTTGTTTTCTGAAAAGTCTGTCATTTCCTTGTCATGCAGATTGTCAGTGCACGGCTCTGACTGTCACTCTCCCCTGATAGAAATCTGCTCTTTCATCTCCTTCCTAATCTATCTGTTCCCAGCTCTGCATCCTGAGCGCTACTTTACTGCTACTGTTCACTACAAAGGATCTACTGCATTTATTTTCTCTCTCTCTTTCTGTTTGGTTGTTTTTGCTGTTGAGAGTTAAAGAAATGATTCATTGAGTTGGCACTCTTGGCAAATCCAATGTTGTGGAGTGTACAGGGGCTGTCTGCCCTCGGTTCAAGCTGGGTTGTTTGAATGGTGTTAAATAAATGGCTGATAAAACTATGTTAACACTTTTAATGAACAAAAATGATCATAAACTATTAAACAGGGCGAATGGGTGAGCAACTAGTGATGTATTTCATTTTCACACACACACACGCACTACACATAAGGAATTTAGAGACTGCTGACACTACAGTGGATTCCTTTGATTTTCAACAGGTGCATGCATTCAAATGCATTATTAATACTTTTATTAAAGAGCACTTTAAAAAAATAGATTGCAGAACTCAGTTTAGGTTCATTAAGAATGTCTCCAGATGAAATTTCAGAATTAATAATAATTACAAAAAGTTGTTCAATACTAATGCAAAATGTTTGTAAAGCGATTCTTGCTGTAGGCGGTACATATTTGTTTATACAGATAATATAAAATCCAAGTGATTGCTTTTGCAGGCTTTCCCACTTTCCCACTTTGCAAGATTTCAATTAGGGATATAGGTGGAATTCCTCTGTGTAGTGAATGCAATGCATTCCAGCTGGTTGGCTGTGCTCTTGTTCCTACAGAGTCCTGGTGACCCGAGGCTGTCTGTTCAGTGTCTCCTATGACCGCACCGCGCGGTGCTGGAGCGTGGAGACGGGGAGGCAGCTCCAGGAATTCCGTGGACACCGGAACTGTGTGCTCGCTCTCACCCACTTCTCCTCCCAGGACCTCCTTCCCGAGCCAGAGTCGGACAGCGAGCAGGTCAGAGACTTCCTGGTCACAGGCAGCACTGACTGCACCCTCAAGCTCTGGCTCGTGTCCGACGGGCGCTGCTACAGGACTCTGCGTGGGCACAGCGGGGCCATCCTCTGTCTGGCACTGGACACAGCGAACAAGGCGCTGTTCTCCGGGAGTACGGACTGCACTGTGCGCAGATGGGACCTCGCTACTGGAGAACAGACCAAGGTCTTTCGAGAGCATCAGGGCTCTGTCATATGCTTGGAGGTAAGAACCACAGTGAGACAATTACCACCTTCAGCACTTAATGTCTCCTAACCAAGCTTGAAAATGTGTCAGTGTTACCTTGAGTATACGGTAGCGTACTCGGGTTGAATACGGTATGGAACCTCAGTAACAAAACCAAGATGTGATGTGAATGAACTGGACCGTGGCGCATAAGTGGCCTCTCACTATATTGAGTTGCAAGCTTCATCCAGGTCTGTATAAGTACGTTTTTAACAGCATGGTATTTACAGTTAGGCTTGACGCTGCAGAATACATTATTGGCTCTGATTGGCTGAAATGACCTTGAGCATTGTATAGTTGCATATGTCCTTGATTTATACTCGATGTTTAAAAGCTGTTGGAAACCTTCACAACTGTACATTGCTTTTTCGCTGGAGAATAAACAATGTGTTTATGAGCTGTTCTCTACCAGCAACGTTCTAAGAAAGAGAAGATGTGTGAATCGCTAAAATCAAAACAATGAACACCAATGTTCTTGCAAGGTGTGCAAGAATAACTGCACTGCCATGAAACAGGCTTAGCAAGGCATCAGCACCAACCCAGGAAAGACCGCCGGTGTAACGGGCCGTGTCGTGTTGCATTGCAGTTTGGGCTCATACAAACAGGGATGGGAATAAGCCTCCTGTTGCATTGCAGTTTGGGCTCATACAAACAGGGATGGGAATAAGCCTCCTGTTGCATTGCAGTTTGGGCTCATTTGGGCTCATACAAACAGGGATGGGAATAAGCCTCCTGTTGCATTGCAGTTTGGGCTCATACAAACAGGGATGGGAATAAGCCTCCTGTTGCATTGCAGTTTGGGCTCATACAAACAGGGATGGGAATAAGCCTCCTGTTGCATTGCAGTTTGGGTTCATACAAACATGGGTGGGAATTGCAGTTTCACCCTTTACAGGTTTTTAATGCAAGCCTGGTTAGCAACAGTGTGTCTTATTAAACTCATAGTAAAACCAGGAATGGATAAACTGCTATGCAATGAGAGTCTTTATTCCCATCGCTGTACAAAGTGTAACACAAGTGTACAGTTGGCTTGTGAGACCCATAAGGACTGAATAGCAGTGGTGGTTACTCTGGATGCAGCCTGTGCCATTTGTCTCATACCTTTTATAGTCTTAACTTCGAGCCAGTATCCTGTCTATACACATTTTAACAATACCTCTGAAATGTATGGGACCTTGCTGTATTGTTTCCTATTCTTACAACTTTTCCTGTACTTTTTTGCAGTTAGGAACAGTTCTGGGTGACTGATCTATCCTGAAGCTTAGCTGCCATCTCTTAATTAGCGTCTTCATTCTTTCCGGTCAGGTAGCATCAAGTTGCACACAATAAAAGTCTAAAAATTACATTTTAAATAATTTGTAAAATGCTTACTGCTGCTGTAGTTTGTTAAATCGAATTACCGAGACCAGAAGTAAATAATATGCAGTTATTTAACAAACTTAATAGGAATGATCTTGTGACTATTCACTCTAGACATGGCTAACCCGAGTGTCGTTCTGCTCCACTTGCTGGCAGGATTGACGGGTTACTTCATCTTGATTCATGCAGGCTTCAGTTTGCAGGCACAGGAATGCTCTCACAGCCTTCTTTACACACGTGCTCCCGTCAGTCCTTGTATTTCTGTTTTCTTAAATCAAAAGGATTGCTCAGGCCACCCAGCTTGAGGCATGTGAAGTAAAATTGTTCACAATTGACAAAGGATGCATGTGCAACACTGTGACGATCAGATTGACAGCAGCTCGCTAAAGTTAAACTAAATGCAAACACGATTAAGAATAAGCATTACTTGGAAAGAAAATCTGTGACAGGGTATATTTCTGGAAATGTTGACTTCCAGGCAGCAGCCTACTTATGAAGTCACATGTGACTAACAAACTTAAAAGCATGATGTTGATACCTGACTAGATACAGAGACATGTGTTCCTCCTTCCAATACAATCCCATCAGTAAGCAGAATTCACTAGCTACAGTCAAAAGATCACAGTACAGTCCTCGGCTTGTATAGTGCCTTTCATGTGGAGGTGCTGATCTGATCAGACAGCTGTTACCAGTACATCATTATTAAACAGTCTGGTTTGTATTTGAATTTTAATGAATCGGACTAACAGATTTCTTTAGAGAGCGAGTTCCCTGATCTGAGTGTGTAATTACTAAACATCCTGCTGCCCCAGACAAGAGTGAAGAAACTGTTCCTTTAGGTATTTATTACTTACCTTTGTAAGTTTTTCAAAACATTGGAGATGGTTAGTAGTTAAAACTGTCTTTATGCTTTGAAAGTGGAGCAGTGCTTTTTTGTCAAGGTTATTTAAATTATGCCTTTTTGAATTCTTCTGAAGTGCTCAATTGTGAGAATATTGAAGAGGTAAGGATGTATTTGTACATTTTATAGAGACCTGATTGTATAACTGCATTGTTTAATACAGTGTTTCTCAACCTTTTCCACCTCAAGGACCACGTAATTATCTGGCCCATGAGTGAAGGCCCACACATGTGATCAGAGCCTGTGCTTGCTTCTGGTCAATTATGTGATCCAGTCTTGGGGCAATTGGAGACAGGCTGACTCTTAGCGTGGCCATTAAAGTTGTATGGAGCTTATTTTTAAATTTAGTCTTTGTGACAGTCACAGTTGAAAATCCTGACTCACACAGGTAAGTGGTGGTGAACGGCAAAATAAACTTGAATGTCCTCTCTGATAGTGCTGGGTATTCACTTCCCACTGAAATCCAAAAAGTAGCAAGGTCAGCTTTTGAAAACTGGATTTTTAGGCTGCTGTCGGCTGATTAGTTCTATCAGCTGGGTTTCCAAGGCTGTTGAGAGGGCAACGTCTGAAGCAACAGGATCTACTGAGAACGGGACCAAAATCCAAAGGCTGCCATTCCGGGGATCTTCTGAGAAATAATCTGACAATTTCTCTGACAGTTGAGTTAAATGCTGACATACAACTTTGGAGATGTCAATGTGGGGATGTTCTTCCAAAAGCTCACTCAGGAGAGGAAACATCTCAAATGACCCTTCTAACTTCTCTTAAGTCCCTCAATTTTGAAAACCACCAAGAACACATTGCTGTTTCTTCCTTGAATGGACAGATTCAGTTGGTTTACATTGTCAAATATGTCAGACAAGTAAGCAAGTTTTGCTAAAAACACAGTCAGTGTAATGCACTGCCATGGGACATTTTTTCTCTTCAAGAAATGTATGAACCTCCTTCATTTCAGACAAGATGTGCTGCTCTTTCCCTTTGGAAAGCCACCTGACTTCACAATGAAATAGTAATTGCGCATGATCAGATTCCATGCTCATCTGGAATTCAAGGCATTATTTTTTATGTAGATCACAGTAAAATTGCATTGGAAACATCTGTAGATTCATCCAGCAGTATTGTGATAAAACTGGCTTTTATTTATCCTTTCCCAAAGCTGACTTTCAATGTCATCACTAATATCCACTATTCTTCTAGCAACGGTGTCGTTTGAAAGGGGAATGCTGTGAATTTTTTTTGCTGCTGCGTCACCAAGTATTTCGCTGGCTTTTATACAGCGGGTGATATGGGCTGCAACAAGGTAAGACGCTTTTAGGGCTTTTTTAGAATGTGTTGCGAGTAAACTTATAGACATCTGTTGACTTTTTAGCTGATCTTGCTTCCTTTCAAAATATACTTTTAGCTTTTCAATGCATCCAGGGTGTTTAGTTTGTAAATGCCTTTCCAGCTTTGAAGGCTTTAGTGCTTCATTGGACAACACCTCACCACATTCAACGCACTGGGGCCTTGGCTCTGGATCACCTGTTGTTGCAAAACCAAACTTCATGTAGTTGGGATTGTACTTTCTCACTACTCGCTTCGACTTTCCGGCTACTCCAGAACTCTCTCCACCATCACTAACCTTTCTCTTGAAAAAACGCTCCATCTTCTGGTATGTTTTCCTAGCCTTTTATCTTGTATTGTCATGCATGGCATGTAGTCTGTTGTGTGTGTTGTTTTTTTAATTCTCATACTAGCTCAAGCCATTTGATTTCCTTTGCTATGTCACTGAATGACGTTTTGCACATGTACATTCCAGAATGCAGTACTATTCAGTACTATTCTCTGTACTTTCTTTTTGTGTATATTGTAATTCTTTTCAGCATAATAAAAAAGCAAAAAAATAAATAAATAAATAATAATCTGAATGTATGTGAGTGTGCTGCGACTGTCGGTCTTCCTTCCCGGTCTGCCCGCGGCCCGTTTACTTTGTCTCGCAGACCACGGCTGCGGCCCACCGGATGAGAAATGCTGGTTTAATACACGCTTGTTGAAATGTTTTGGATTATGAGGGTAGACTTAAGCTGAGGGAACACAGAGCCATTTTGTGGCTTGGACCTTAGTTTCAGGAGACTAGGGTTCAGGCCACTGCATGGCACACCAGGGGAGACTTGGAGTTTGATCAGCAAAGTTGCCTCAAACTAGGTGTCCTGGAGCCAGATTTCAAGCCACTGTTCCTGAAAAAGTGGTTTTGTGTTCCCTCAGCTTAAGGGCTCAATTGTCACCATTCTTAAATTCCTAACTGAAATATGATTGTATAATGATACAAGTTAAGTTAGATGCACCTTGAATTACCTTTGCAATATTTCATGTTTTATTTACACTATGTATCTGTAGGGTATGCTATGGAGCTGTACATCTTAGTCACTGCACTGAAACATTACCAGACATTTGTTTTAAACCATGATGATGATAGCAGGTGTTTTGAAAGGATAAACTGCTATTTCGGACAACCTGTCTGTCTCCCAACATGTCCAGTGTAGTGAGGGACTGCTGTACGTGATTCCCTCTATTAGTATTTTGGGACAATCTGTCTGATCACTGCCCTAGGTAATCAAAACAGTCATTCAGTCTTTCTTTGGTCTCCAGTGTTTAATACTGTTATTATAACTAAACATCCTGTCATAGCCAGACCAGTTCTTCATGGTTCTGCAGTTCACTTTTATAACAGTTAGTTTCTATTGTATTGTATTGTGTGTCAGTCCAACACTGCTTTGAAATGAAAACAGTAAAGAAGCAGCATTCTCAGCCTGCGATGAATCTCTTTCCTGGAGTGCTATACTGGGTGGTCTGTGTTCAGCCTCCTCCCCTGGGTCACATTCAGCTCTAATAGATCATTGCTGACTCCATGTTGGTATAACTCCAAGTGCTGCAGAGCCTGGAGCCCCCCTGCTGTGTAAATCCACAAATCTTCCCCCTGCCTGCGGGCTCTTCTAATAAAATGAAGCACCGCTGTGAGAACGGACTCTGCTGTCTTTAACGGCCTGTAAGACTCCTGTGAAAAGAAGTGGTCTGTGCTCTGACGAAGTGCTTTTATCGCAGATCAAGTGGCTTTTAGAAATTGTGACATTTCTTAGTGGCTCGAGTTACACAAAGAACAGAAAGCAATTAAAAACAAATTAATAAAAAATCAACAAAAATGATGCCGGCACTGTAGAAAGTTATGGGGTTGGATCGGCAACAGTGTGAGGTTGTGAATTTGAAACGTGATAAACATGCTGTCTGGTTTGAGTGAGAGAAGAAAGATGAAGTATGAAAGTGCTCAGTCAGTCCTGGAAGCTGTGCTTGTGTCAGTATCACTGTTGTGAGTTCAAATAACTAATTGTGTAATTCATTTATTCACAGCTTTCATGGTATCGGAAAATGTGTTTAGAAAAGAATAGAAGCTGCATTTTTACATCCTGGAAATGTGATGTCAGCCGCGCACTCTTATTAGCTTATCTTAATCGCTATCCAACCGCTGCGCTAAATATGTTTTGATGTTTTCAATTGATGATCTCATTTCAATGCGACAAAATGAATAGAACCTATACTTTTAATCTTTCACACCCGAGGCAATACTGGAGCCATGCAAAATAAATAGGAGTGAATCTTATTGTTTTGTGATTTCTTCGAACGACAACGAGGGAATCGAGCAGTCGGAGAACAGCTTCAATGCACGGTGTCAAACTTGGTTTCAGGAGTATCTAGAATGACGGGGGGAAAAAATGATGTATTATATAAACTCTGATTAGCTGAGAAGATGCCATGAATTAATCATACTGAAACATAAATCCTGTGTGAAGCAAAACATGTATTGCATTACCATAATGTGATTTCCCAGATTTAAAAAGTACAGTAGTGTGCCCATTTATAAGAACACCCCATTGCTTCTGTTTTCATTTGTTGTGCATATGAAATCAACCACTGAAACTCTTGGAAGACAGGCAAATGAGTGATTGTCTAATTGAATTGATTAATAGGCCACACATGCAATTAATTTAAAATATTAAGAGAAAAGGAACACATAGCCACAAATGGTAAAATGCATGAGACTTTGTATACATTGTTTACGATGCCTAATTGTCTTGTTTTTCAGCTTGTTAGTCAGCACTTTTACTCTGGGAGTGCAGACCGAACAGTCAAGTGCTGGCTGCTGGATTCAGGGAAGTGTGTTCGGACCTACAAGTCTCACAAGCGCACTGTCAGTGCAATCAGATACCACAGTGGAATATGTAAGTGCGTCTGGGTAAGGTCAGACCATTAGATTAGCTACAAATATAACCTGGAGGACTGTTAACCAATAATAATATTGTTCATGAAATCCAACTCCTTGGCACAAAAAGGAAGTTAGAAAGTTCATGTTAGATTGAAATCAATAAATGCTGGGCCCAAAACCAATTCCAAAATGTTTTTGTAACAGCAAGAGAACATTCAAAGAGGAGGTTAAATGTCTAAAAGACACCCTCCCAATGGTTCCAGATGAAGAAAAAAAAATAGTTGATATATTAAAATTACTTTTCTTTTTACAGTGGCACGGACAACATGCCCCACATGTCTGTTCCTATCCAATTTTAACTTTAGGCTAACAGAGGCAGAAGTGTTACAGTTCATTAGCCATGGTAAACAAATCCCTGGGCCAGATGAGATCCTCCCAATGTTGAACTTGCCTGAGGTTTTATTCACAGCTTTCATGCAGCCCAACAGTCTCTTGACACAGGGGTTGTACCAACAGACTGGAAAATAATAAAGGCAGGTTTTGAAAAGGAGACAAAACCAAACTGGTAACTACAGACCAATAAGCCTGACTTCTGAGCATGCAACTTATGGCAAATAAGATCCAAATGGAAAATCCTATATGGTAACAATATCCTGGGAGACAGCCAGCATGGTTTTAGGAAAGGGAGATCATGAACTAACCTAGTTGATTTTTGAAAAAACATTGAAATGGATATATATATATACACATGGTTTATTTAATTTCAATAAGCTTTTTACAAAGTCCCGCAATAAAAGTCTAATTTCAAACCCGTATGGGATTCAAGGAAATGCATGCACATGGATTGTTTAACAGGTAGAAAACAGAAAGTACTGATTAGAGGAGAAACGGTGATGGAGTGTGGTAACCAGTTGTACCAAATCAGGGGATCTTGAGAAGTCCTCTGCTATTCCTAATCTACCTTCATCATTAATTGATATACAGGTGAACTCGTTTTATTACCTTTACAAAGACAAAATCTTCCTTCACTAACATTCTTAATGTCACCCCTTCTGTAGGAATAGCTCAGTTGAAGCACATACTGTCATTCAAAATGATCTTCCCCAGCATTCAAAATTGGGCACACATGCCAAATCAAATTTAATATTCAAAGTGTAAAGTATTGCATGCGGGCAATAAAAATGTGCACCTAAATATCATATGGGAGACAGTTTGAAGAAGGAACTATGAAAAAGACCTGATTTAATCAAATAGTATTTAACAATGTGGGAAGCTTAAAAAAGGCCAACAAGATGCAACAAATGAGAAGTATTGAATTTAAATCAAGGGTAATGTTAAAACTCTACAATGCATTAGTAAGACCTCACCTAGAATATTGTGTTCAGTTCTGGTCATTCATTCCAAAAAGGATATTGTTTTAAAAAAGAGTTCAAAGAAATGCTGATGGGTCATTTTCCCTCTCTGGGGAAAAGGCATGTCCATGCAGACAGGCTAAAAGAATTGAATTAGAGCAACAAAAAAGACTAAACATGGAAATTCAAACATTCAAAATCCTAAAAAGTTCTAGAATGTCAACCGGGGGACTTTTTGACTTGAAAAAGTGCAAGGACCAGGGTCCCTGTTTGGAGTTAGATAAAGGGGCATTCAGAACAGAAAATAGGAGGCACTTTTTTACACAGAGAATTGTGAAAAACCAACTCCCCATTGTTCTAAATGACACCTGAGATCCTTCAAAACATGCTTATGATTTTGGGATTGTTTTAACAACCAAAAAGCAAGATGGGGGAATGGCCTCCTCTCGTTTTCGTAAACTTCATTTTAATTTTCTTATGTTCATGTTTTGATAAAAAAAAAAAAAAAAAATTAATTTTAAGTTTAATCAGATGCTAAATGAAAAGCATGCACCCTCCCACTTTTCCAGTGGAAAACAGTTGAAGGTAACTTTCTTCCACAGTGGCAAGCTTTGTTGTTTAGGCCTGTCAGTTACAGTTCATTAGCCATGGTTGCTTATAGAAATTGAACTTGCCTGAGGATTATTCAATTTCAGTCCCAAAGATTTCCTTAACATCCTGGACTAAAGGCAGGTTTTGAATGGGAGCTGACGACTATCATAGATGTCGGGGCTAAAACATAGAGTTACAATGGCAACTTTTGTCAACTGGGTTCATGGAACAGGAAGAAAAAAATTATATATATATATATATATATATACATGTTACATGTATATAAAAAATAACCCTATTGTTTCTTTTTCCATCCTGTTGGTTTTTGTTATTTTTTGAAAATTTACAGGAATTTTGATGCCTGTGAGAGCCTTTGATACCAAATCAGGGATCTTGAGAAGATTCCAATCACAGTTCATTAATTGTATACAGGTGAGGGGTTTTATTACCTTTACAAAGACATGGATCTTCCTTCACTAACATTCTTAATGTCACCCCCTTCTGTAGGAATAGCTCAGTAAGCACATACTGTAGGGAGATATTCCCCTTCCTCAAGTGCACAGCCATCATTTTGGTTATTCAATTGGTACGTGTGCTTTATTTGTGACCTGCTGATGCTGTGTAAGTTTAGGGGCTGATTTAATCAAATAGTATTTAACTGGTTCTCGAGTACAGATACAACAAATGTATATTACATGCACACCACTGGCACATTGTGAGAAGCACAGACACAGACTGGATTCATTCCGCTGCTTTGTTTTAAACACTGTTCCTATTAAATGCTGATGGGTCATTTTCTCTCTGGGGAAGATTGCCATGGAAACGAGGTTAGAGCAACCGAAAATAAACATGGAAATTCATGCATTTGAACGCAGTGTTCTAGAATGTAAATGTTTTTAGCAGATAAGTGCATTAACTGAGTCCCTGTTTCTGTTACATAACCATTACCAGGCGCGTAACAATAAAACCATTGTTCTAAATGTCACCTGAGGGTAAAACACATGCATACATTTTGTTTGTTTTAAATTTCTTAAAACCACAAGAGGGTGGCTGACCTTCATTTTAATTTGGGCATTCAGTTTTATAAAAAAAAAAAAAAAAATTTTAAATTAATCAGATCAAAATTTCTCACCAGGACTCCCTCTTTCAACAGTGAAGTGGCTCTCCTGCAAGCTTTGTGTTTATCCCTGTCAGCACTACGTAGAGTAACATTATAGAAATATAACCTCAGGATTACTAATTCAACCCTGATTTAACACGAGTCCTGGACTACCTTTTGCCAAAATACTATCATAGATGTCGCATCCTAAAACATAAGAGTTACAGTGCACTTTTGTCATTTGATTCATGGAACAGGAAGAGCTTTTTTTAATTGTATGTTCTGTATATAAAGTTATTGTTTCTTTTTATACTGTTCTTCATTTGAAAACTATAATTTTCGCCTGTGAGACAAAAAGGTACTAGATCTTGGATCAATGATTCCAATCCAGTTCACTGTTCTCATGTTCCAGATTCACAACCAATTGCTCTACACCGTCTCCCACGATGGTACTTTACGAGTCTGGGATGTGCGCAGCGTTTTAGAGCAGGACAAGGAAACCCCAAGAAAGGATTCCCAGAAAGGCAGCCTAACCCGGTTGTGCAACAACAAGGTAGGCTGCATGTGGGGCTCCCAGCCCCAGAGGACAGAGCGGAGCTCCCAGGCTGAGCGAGAACTCGGAGAACAAGAGAGCATCGAGCTCGTCTGACAGCATCCCTGAGGACAGAGCCGAGCTCCCAGGCTGAGAGAGAACGAGAGAGCATCGAGGACAGAGTGGAGCTCCCAGGCTGAGAGAGAACGAGAGAGCATCGAGGACAGAGCGGAGCTCCCAGGCTGAGAGAACGAGAGATCATCGAGGACAGAGCGGAGCTCCCAGCCTGAGGGAGAACGAGAACGAGAGAGCATCGAGGACAGAGCGGAGCTCCCAGGCTGAGAGAGAACGAGAACGAGAGAGCATCGAGGACAGAGCGGAGCTCCCAGGCTGAGAGAGAATGAGAGAGCATCGAGGACAGAGTGGAGCTCCCAGGCTGAGAGAGAACGAGAGAGCATCGAGGACAGAGTGGAGCTCCCAGGCTGAGAGAGAACGAGAGAGCATTGAGGACAGAGTGGAGCTCCCAGGCTGAGAGAGAACGAGAGAGCATCGAGGACAGAGTGGAGCTCCCAGGCTGAGAGAGAATGAGAGAGCATCGAGGACAGAGCGGAGCTCCCAGGCTGAGAGAGAATGAGAGAGCATCGAGGACAGAGTGGAGCTCCCAGACTGAGAGAGCACGAGAGAGCATCGAGGACAGAGCGGAGCTCCCAGGCTGAGAGAGAATGAGAGAGCATTGAGGACAGAGTGGAGCTCCCAGGCTGAGAGAGAACGAGAGAGCATCGAGGACAGAGCGGAGCTCCCAGCCTGAGAGAGAATGAGAATGAGAGAGCATCGAGCTCGTCTGACAGCAGCCCCGAGGACATGTCTCTATGGAAGGCTTTCATAAATTTTATTGCACTAAATAATTATATATAAAAAAAGTTTTATTTTAAATACAACATTCTGTACAGTGTTTTTGTGGGTGGGTGGGTGGGTGTGTGTGTGGCGGGGGGGTAATTAAAATTTTTAGAACCCTGAAATCTTTTTGTGTTTGGGGTGGAAGGGACATTCATTTAAGCCGAACCCAATCTGAAGATACATGAAGTAAATGCATTTGATTTCCAGAGCTGTTTTGTGTGTGTGATAGGAGTGGTTATTTTTAAACCCAGATGACACTTGAGAGAGGAATATATTCAAGTATTTTTTTTAAGTACATTGGCTTATAACCAACATGCTTATTAGACGGTGAGAGCACCAAACTCACAACAATACAATTCTCAAGTGTTTGTTTTTCTTTTCTAATGATAGCCAAGGCTGTTATTTTAGCATGCCCCAGTTTAGAATGCCCCAGTTTAGAATGCCCAGCAATGTTTACTCACCAAAGTAATCCACACAACAGTTCAGGAGAGCCGAAGGTCAGTGAGTGTCCTCTGATCCTACAACTAAGCCAATTCCCTCTTCACAGTACCCAGGAGCTCCAGAGTGAATGCTGCCACGCTCCCTAATGCTCAACCCTGCAGGTGTGTGCTTTGAGCTTCTGGGCTCCTGGACGGTAGGGTCCTCTGTAGTGCGGTAAGTAGAATCAGTCCCATCGACGCGTGCCTCCCGAACCCTCAGGAGCTCCAGAGTGAATGCTGCCATGCTCGCTAACGCTCAGCCCTGCAGGTGTGTGCTTTGAGCTTCTGGGCTCCTGGACGGTAGGGTCCTCCTCTGTAGTGTGGCAAGTAGAATCAGTCCCATTGATGTGTGCCTCCCGAACCCTCAGGAGCTCCAGAGTGAATGCATTGCTCCCCGTGGAATCCCCTGTGAATATTGACAGCTTTGCTCTATACTTATATTAGGTGTATTTGATCCCTGAGAGAAACATTATTAAAGGCAGAAAATGTCTAGATGCTTACATTTAGCAAGGCAACGGATTCCACTGACGATTGACATCCATTCCATTATACTGTTTGTAGCACGTGACCCGCGAGAAGTACTGTTTAGCACATTTGTTTTGTCAGCGGCTCTGGATTATTCTTTGAGGACCAGCATTCTAACCATGCTGAAAGAAGAAAACTGGGCTTAATATACAGTACATATTGAAGTAATTTAATTTTAAAGCAGCTGTGTTGATCTCAGTGTTACCTGATTTCCAAAGTGTTTTTTTTTTTTTCATCTATTCATTGAAGCTGTAGCAACTTTCAAGCAGTTAAAATAAATATATAATAACCCAATTGTAATTTAAAAGTTAAACATTGGAGAATATATAGTTATCCATTATAAAAGGCTGTGTTAATCAAAACACAATAGGGACTAACTTAAAAGGTGAATAACAAGGCTAAATGAATCTAGTTCTGAACTGTCACTTTTGGCTGACAATTCTAAATCCTCAACTTGAATCAACTCACAACACCTCAGCAGCAATAGAAAATCAACTTGAATAAGCAAAACTACCAGTCCTGTACTCGCCAGCATTACACTGCAGACAGACATCAGGACCAGATCAGCAACACAATTATACAGTGATAAACAGTAGTAGCAAAATTGTCAGCAAACATGAGCTAAGCTATGGGGTAGTATCTGGTGCATTCCTCAGCTAAGAGGGTTTGACTTGCCAGCAGTTACTAGTAGGACTCGCCTGGTTTGTTTGCAATCCGTGGTTGAAATAT
Organism: Huso huso; assembly: GCA_036884735.1. Taxonomy (NCBI): domain Eukaryota; kingdom Metazoa; phylum Chordata; class Actinopteri; order Acipenseriformes; family Acipenseridae; genus Huso; species Huso huso. The sequence goes on along the minus strand of CM072665.1, from coordinate 1,913,595 downwards.
CTCTTGGCCGCACCCTCCCCATGGGTAACCCACGGTAACCGATGCACTTGGACAGCATTCCTCAGTCACTGCGTGCAAGCCTTCACTGGGGTTCAAAGCATGTGCGGCAATTACCTGGGTGAAAAACAACAAAGAAATCTGAAGCAGGCTGCAGAAACCAAAAAAATTGTATATTGGGTGAAAAACGGATTGACACGTCCTTCTCATAAATATAAATCTTCAAGACCCACGGCTACTTCCATACTGTGTGCACTGACTGTGATAAGACCTGCTGTTTCGCACTTTGCTCTACCTTCTCTTTACAAAGCTTATGTAACGGGCAGTGTTGTGTGATACACTGCCATTACTGATTCTGTCCTGTCCCCTGTCCGGGAGATTGAGATTGAGATGAACAGGCAGTGTTGTGTGATACACTGCCACTACTGATTCTGTCCTGTCCCCTGTCCGTGAGTTCTATAACCATGCTCTATAACCATGAATGCAGATGAGCCTCTTTTGCATTGTGGTTGAGATGCTTGCTTGCGGTGCGCTGGTCTCTGGTTCACGCCTCTACCCTGTTATACTTGGTTATGCTTTACTGTGCTTTAGTAAACTTTGCTATGCTTTTCCTTGTGGAAGGGGTGTCTTGGATACAGAAGAATATGTAACTCGCACTCAAACACACTGTTACTGTCCTCAAACACATCTAGTGCACCATGCCTAGACCTGTAAGCAGTGTGTGAGTATAAGACACATCTCTACCCTCTGTGGTCACGATTATTTTAGAATTGGAATTTTAAATCTGTTTATATAAACTCTATGGGGTATGAGAAATTGACCTGCCTACACTTTGCATTACAAAGTAAAGTATAGATAGAAAACCTAGTACAATTCTACAAGAAGGGACCGAAGGGGCTGTAGGAGTGTGGCAATGCCCCGCCCTGTTTTTAAATTATGTGTTGTATAACCTAATACAAATTTGTTGGATGTTGGTGTATAGTTTGGTACAGGGATTAAACGGGTTTTTTCCTCTTTAAAATCTAGATTTGTATTTAGGCACGAGGAGGTGACAACACTTCAAGAAATTAAATGTAATATGTGAGCTTAGGACTGCTCATCACGGAGGGATTCAGTGCTAATTAATTAGTAATTGATCCCAGCACAACAGTATATATAGATGCACATTTTCATTCATCGGGGTTGGGTGTTCGGCAGTGGAGAACGGTGAAAAAGAAAGAGAAGGAGAAACGTTACAGTAAAGTTAAATAATCTATAAGGTTTGTACTCACCGTGTTTGTTTGTCTGTAGTGCACCGTTTGTTAACGTTTAACGCTTTTGTTTGTCTATTTATTTTTGGCTGCTCATCAGGAGTCCTGTGTTTTGTCTGTTCCAACCTTTTATTTTCTGTTCTGTTCATTAAATGCTGAGCGAAAGCATTCGCTGTGCTCCAGAAGCTCTGTCTGTTTATTTCCTGGAGACGCCACCCACTCCGGCCGTCTTTGTGACACGGAGCCAAGCTGTTTTTTAAATTGCTCCAGGTCTGCATAACCTAATACAAATTTGATTGGACACGACATGTTACAGTATTCTTTTTTTTCCTCTTTCACATCAGTGCAGTGGTGAGGCAACACGTCAAGAAATATCACGAAGGCTGTGCTTAGGACTGCTCATCAGGAGGGCAGTGCTGTAGTGAGGCGATGAATCATTTCCTCAATGCTGTGCTTAGAGCTGCTCATCAGGAGGGCAGTGCTGTAGTGGCGAGTCAGCGATCGCTGGACAGTTAGAGCTCATCAGAACTGCTCATCAGGCAGTGCTGTGAGGACTGCTCATCAGGCTTAGAACTGCTCATCAGGAGTGCTGTGTGAGTGAGGCGATCGTTAGCACGAAAAGCTCTGCTTAGGACTGCTCATCAGGAGGGCAGTGCTGTGGTGAGGCGATCGTTAGCACGAAAAGCTCTGCTTAGGGCTGCTCATCAGGAGGGCAGTGCTGTAGTGAGGCGATCGTTAGCACGAAGGCTGTGCTTAGGACTGCTCATCAGGAGGGCAGTGCTGTAGTGAGGCGATCGTTAGCACGAAAGCTCTGCTTAGGACTGCTCATCAGGAGGGCAGTGCTGTAGTGAGACGATCGTTAGCACGCGAACTGCTGTGCTGTAGGACTGCTCTCATCAGGAGGGCAGTGCTGTGGTGAGGACGATCGTTAGCACGAAAAGCTCTGCTTAGGACTGCTCATCAGGAGGGCAGTGCTGTAGTGAGGCGATCGTTAGCACGAAAGCTCTGCTTAGGACTGCTCATCAGGAGGGCAGTGCTGTAGTGAGACGATCGTTAGCACGAAGGCTGTGCTTAGGACTGCTCATCAGGAGGGCAGTGCTGTAGTGAGACGATCGTTAGCACGAAAGCTCTGCTTAGGACTGCTCATCAGGAGGGCAGTGCTGTAGTGAGACGATCGTTAGCACGAAGGCTGTGCTTAGGACTGCTCATCAGGAGGGCAGTGCTGTAGTGAGACGATCGTTAGCACGAAAGCTGTGCTTAGGACTGCTCATCAGGAGGGCAGTGCTGTAGTGAGGCGATCGTTAGCACGAAAGCTGCTTTAGGACTGCTCATCAGGAGGGCAGTGCTGTAGTGAGACGATCGTTAGCACCACAAAGCTCTGCTTAGGACTGCTCATCAGGAGGGCAGTGCTGTAGTGAGACGATCGTTAGCACGAAAGCTGTGCTTAGGACTGCTCATCAGGAGGGCAGTGCTGTAGTGAGACGATCGTTAGCACCTCTGCTTAGGACTGCTCATCAGGAGGGCAGTGCTGTGGTGAGGGCGATCGTTAAAGCACGAAGGCTGTGCTTGGGACTGCTCATCAGGAGGGCAGTGCTGTGGTGAGGGCGATCGTCCAGCACCAAAGGCTGTGCTTAGGGACTGCTCATCAGGAGGGCAGTGCTGTGGTGAGGCGATCGTTAGCACGAAAGCTCTGCTTAGGACTGCTCATCAGGAGGGCAGTGCTGTGAGACGATCGATAGTTACGAAAGCTCTGCTTAGGACTGCTCATCAGGAGGGCAGTGCTGTAGTGAGGCGATCGTTAGCAAAGCTCTGCTTAGGACTGCTCATCAGGAGGGCAGTGCTGTAGTGAGATGATCGTTAGCACGAAAGCTCTGCTTAGGACTGCTCATCAGGAGGGCAGTGCTGTAGTGAGACGATCGTTAGCACGAAAGCTCTGCTTAGGACTGCTCATCAGGAGGGCAGTGCTGTAGTGAGACGATCGTTAGCACGAAAGCTCTGCTTAGGACTGCTCATCAGGAGGGCAGTGCTGTAGTGAGACGATCGTTAGCAAAAGCTCTGCTTAGGACTGCTCATCAGGAGGGCAGTGCTGTAGTGAGACGATCGTTAGCACGAAAGCTCTGCTTAGGGACTGCTCATCAGGAGGGCAGTGCTGTAGTGAGACGATCGTTAGCACGCTCTGCTTGCTTCAGGACTGCTCATCAGGAGGGCAGTGCTGTAGTGAGACGATCGTTAGCACGAAAGCTCTGCTTAGGACTGCTCATCAGGAGGGCTGATTGTCACCAACCAGGAAGTGGGCACCCCACGGATCGGGGGCGTGATCAGTGTACTGGAGTGAACGGGAGAACATAAGAACATAAGAACATAAGTTTACAAACGAGAGGAGGCCATTCAGCCCATCTTGCTCGTTTGGTTGTTAGTATTTTATTGATCCCAGAATCTCATCAAGCAGCTTCTTGAAGGATCCCAGGGTGTCAGCTTCAACAACATTACTGGGGAGTTGGTTCCAGACCCTCACTATTCTCTGTAAAAAAAAAGTGCCTCCTATTTTCTGTTCTGAATGCCCCTTTATCTAATCTCCATTTGTGACCCCTGGTCCTTGTTTCTTTCAGGTCAAAGAAGTCCCCGGGTTGACATTGTCTATACCTTTTAGGATTTTGAATGTTTAAATCAGATCGCCATGTAGTCTTCTTTGTTCAAGACTGAATAGATTCAATTCTTTTAGCCTGTCTGCATACGACATGCCTTTTAAACCGGGATAATTCTGGTTGCTCTTCTTTGCACTCTTTCTAGAGCAGCAATATCCTTTTTGTAACGAGGTGACCAGAACTGAACACAATATTCTAGGTGAGGTCTTACTAATGCATTGTAGAGTTTTAACATTACTTCCCTTGATTTAAATTCAACACTTCTCACAATATATCCGAGCATCTTGTTGGCCTTTTTTATAGCTTCCCCACATTGTCTAGATGAAGACATTTCTGAGTCAACATAAACTCCTAGGTCTTTTTCATAGTTCCCTCCTTCAATTTCAGTATCTCCCATACAATATTTATAATGCACATTTTTATTGCCTGCATGCAATACTTTACACTTTTCTCTATTAAATTTAATTTGCCATGTGTCTGCCCAATTCTGAATGCTGTCTAGATCATTTTGAATGACCTTTGCTGCTGCAACAGTGTTTGCCATTCCTCCTATTTTTGTGTCGTCTGCAAATTTAACGAGTTTGCTTACTATACCAGAATCTAAATCATTAATGTAGATTAGGAATAGCAGAGGACCTAATACTGATCCCTGTGGTACACCACTGGTTACCTCACTCCATTTTGAGGTTTCTCCTCTAATCAGTACTTTCTGTTTTCTACATGTTAACCACTCCCTAATCCGTGTGCATGCATTTCCTTGAATCCCTACTGCGTTCAGTTTGAGAATTAATCTTTTATGCGGGACTTTGTCAAAAGCTTTCTGGAAATCTAAATAAACCATGTTGTATGCTTTGCAGTTATCCATTTTCAATGTTGTATCCTCAAAAAAGTCAAGTAGGTTAGTTAGACATGATCTCCCTTTCCTAAAACCATGCTGACCGTCTCCCAGGATATTGTTACCATATAGGTAATTTTCCATTTTGGATCTTATTATAGTTTCCATAAGTTTACATATAATAGAAGTCAGGCTTATTGGTCTGTAGTTACCTGGTTCGGTTTTTTCTCCCTTTTTGTGGATCGGTATTACGTTTGCTATTTTCCAGTCTGTCGGTACAACCCGTGTCAAGAGACTGTTGCATGATCTTGGTTAGCGGTTTGTAAATAACTTCTTTCATTTCTTTGAGTACTATTGGGAGGATCTCATCTGGCCCAGGGGATTTAAGAGCTCCTAGTCCCTCTAACACTTCTGCCTGTATTATGCTAGTTATTTAAAATTGGATAGCAACAGGTCGACATGTCGGGCATGTTGTCCGTGTCCTCCTTTGTAAAAACCTGTGAAAAGTAATCATTTAATATATTTGCTATTTTTTTTCTTCATCTATGATTTTGCCATTTGTGTCTCTTAGACATTTAACCTCCTCTTTGAATGTTCTCTTGCTGTTATAATATTGGAAAAATATTTTTGGAATTGGTTTTAGCCCCCTTAGCAATATTGATTTCTATCTCTCTCTTGGCCTTTCTGACTTCCTTTTTGACTTGTGTTTGCAGTTCCAAGTACTCTTTCCGTGTACTTTGTTTTTGATCCCTTTTAAACGCTCTGTAAAGTGCCTTTTTTCGCTGAATATTTTTTTTTAATTGATCTATTAAACCATTTTGGCCGTTTTGTTTTAGATTTAGATTTGTCTAAAACAGGCAAACACTGTGGATTTTCTTGTGTTGCATTATTTAACATACTTCTTCATTGGCAACGTAATTACCTTTTAGAAAACAAATGAATAACTCCACTCCCTGGGGGGATGAAATAATGGAATAACTTGGAGCATTCATTACAAGATGCCCTTTGTCAACGCGCTGCTGTAGTGGAATTCCACTCAAACCTCCACTGGCAATCGGCAAACAATACCAGTGGGTAAGAGGGCATTTCAGGAGATCCACATTTTAATACACAATTTTGTTCTGTCTTTTTATTTTTCTATTTTGCATAGCTGAGATAACATCTCAATCAGATTCTGCAAAAGGTAATGAAAAGTCTTTTTATATAAAAAAACAAACTGATGGATTCCCTCTGCAAAAAATAAAACAAAGAAAACCACACAGTAGCCATTAGAAATTATAGAAGTGTGTTTATTTCAGTCACAGTAGAGAAAAATATACAAACAAAGAGATTCAATGTTTTTAAAAATCAATAAATACATTTAAAAAAATCAACCAATGTGATAAATATATATATTTTTTATAAATGAACATACTAAACCACACACTATTGGGTTAAACAAGAGTGTTCTTGTGTGCTAAATTTAAAATATATTTTTAAATGAATAATTCAGTGAATTGTGTTATTGGTATAATGCAGCTTTTCAACCAATGGCAAAGCACTTGTTTTTCTTTTGAAAGTGATTAAAGTTACTATTTTAAAATGTGGTATGGAGCCTTTCTCTTTACTGTATATAGAGACCTCAGCAGGCTGACAATGCACCTCAAAATAGATGTTCTATTCATTGCAATACATACAACTTAAAACCTGGTGTAAATGTATTAATATCGAATGTTGAAAACAGTTTAAACCATTGCTATTCTAACTTGCAAAACTAAAAATCAACTCTACATTATGAAAAATATTCTAAAATCTGCTGATTTACACATGTAGAAACTTTATTTCAATTGTTTTATTGCACTTAAACTGCTCTTAAATATAAAATGCAGGTAAAGGTATCTGGAAAAAATGACCCTCTTGATGGGTTGACTGCCTAAGCTGGAAAGTGCAACAGCACCACAGGGTCCTGTTGTTAATTGCTTCATGAATTTCTAAGCAACCCTTTTGCAGCACTGTGATGGGGAGACATTTAGCAGGGGGGTTGGTGTTTTGTTTCCAGGTACGATTTGAGCTTTGCAATGACCTCGCTTTCTTCTTCCAGATTTAGATCTAGATAGTCCTCCTCATGATTCGGGATATCCCCCAGAACCTCATTCACCAGGTCCAGATCCATTTGCTCATCTCCTGCATTTATGGGAGAACCTTAAAAAAATAAATAAATAAAAGTGAGTGAGTAAAGCTGAAGCAACAGCTTTACTTACTCAATGTTGCCTCAAACTAGGCCTCCTGGAACCAGGTTTCAAACCACTTCTTCTGGAAAGGTGCCTCCCTCAGCTGAAGTGCGGTCAGAGATATATTTCAAGACAGAACAGCAAAATAATGGGTTATGAAAGTGCCAGATGACAGGTTTTTACAAAGTTTTCTTTCTATAAATGAAACAGTTATTTTATCTTGAACATTTTTAAATATAATTCCACCTTCAGCATAAACCAAATCAAACACATAGTAATAATAATAATAATAATAATAATAATAATAATAATAATAATACAAAAAAAACAAAGGGCTGTTGTTGGAGGTGAGGTTTACCTGCCGAGTTGGAGGAGGTGCTGGGCTCCTCTGAGGAGGAGGAGCGTGGGGAAGGGGACAGGATGTCTGGGGGCAGATTCCCTTTATGATACACTAGAAACTGGGCTGCGAGCTGCACATTGCCACCTGCAAGCCCCAAGGCAGCTGCTGCAGAATCACGATCGAAGCCCAAAAATACCAACTGCATTATTAATAAAAACAAGAAGAATAAAAAAAATGCAGTCTCATTGAACTTGTATTTCAATAGATTAAGATGTTGTTTAAGATTCCTAATTGAAGCAAAGTGGTCGAGCATTTTCACACAAGCGTCTATTGTTTCTATATCACTGATTACTGAGCGGAAATTGAAATCCTCACAAGCAGAGGTTTCCATGCAAGTAGGAATATAAAGGATATACATGACAGATCATGATGTGTTCTAATAAATGTGCACACTGCTTTACACACAGAGTTTGAATGTATGCATCTAGTTAGTGTGCTCTTGGTTCCTGAAGAAAGATGAAGACACTACTAACCTGATTAATCATGACTTCCCTGTTGGAGGAGTCCGTGCCACTGGATTCTGTATCATTGCTTCTTGTCTCTACCAGACAGTAGTTATCAAGAAGGATCTGGAAAGGAATTCAGAGGAGAGCTCAACACAAACATGGGGCACATTCCACCCTGAAGTGAAGCATTTCATATTGAAGGGAAAGATCCTTTTACATTGCGGTGTTAGAGAAAGTGTGTAGAGATCATTTCCACATCCTAGTGATTCTTCAGGCCAAATTAAATTAATATTTTGCACTTTAGAAAAGCAATTAGTGCATTCAAACAATACAAGTGAATACCAAACAATAGTACAATCAAAAGGTTTGCATAATAATGCCAATAGGCTGACCTTCACCAGAATGCACATTCTACTGTATTCAGTATGTCTCAAGCCATTTATACATTGAGTTTCTCATGCAAAGCATCACGTTAGCAATTAAAAATGCCACAGGAATAAGCTGGGGGGGGTCAAAGCATACTACAGTATTTTTCTTTCTAGATTGGCAATTAAGATATGATACTGGGTCTTTAATGAGTTTAGAAGTATTTTTTAAAACATAAAATGTAGGGTGTTCAGTTTACCAGAATTTAAGCTCCTAAGACTATGCGTGTGTTGCAGTGCAGTGTCCTTCACGGATTTACCTGAAAGGCACGGTCCATGTTTCCTTCAGCGTCATGTAGAGCCCTGGCTGCATCTCTCTCTGAATAGCCCATTTCTCTCAGCGTGTTGATGTCATCCACGTGTTTCCTTCTCTTCTCTCGTTCCTTTCTTTTCATCTCTGCCTTTTCCTAAGTGACAGAGAAACAGCTTACAGTGAAATCATCTGAATTTCCAAAACATAAGCCTTCAAGTGTATAATAATGATAATAAAATTGTTATTATTGTTATTACTAATCAGACTAATGAACACATTTTCAATGTGATATTTCCCAACCTGTCTGAACTGCAATACATAGCACTTTTTTCTAATTATTTTTCAGGTTCTATTGTATGTCGAGGACCAATTGCACCACCTGCTGGTCATGTTTACAGTAGCACTTGGCGTTTGATTTCTTGTGTTAAGAAGGGTGCAAACAAATCTCTGTATTTATACAGTTAAGTTTGGCCTCATTGTTGCTGCAGAATTAAGTAAACACACAAGGATTGATCACGAATGAGTTTGAAACCAGTCTAGTTTGGCTTCCAATTCATATCAGATTTGAAAGAATATATACAAAACACATTTAGATTTAACTCTTTGAACACTGCAGACCTGTTTACAGGGAAAGGAAAAACAACTCCACTCAAAACTGCGGACCTATTGTAGTATAGAACGGATGACTCACACAATGAACTAATCTTGTGTATGCCTATATTCATATATACATACATACATACATATATATATATATATATATATATATATATATATATATATATATATATATATATATATATATATTATATGTACACACACACATATTCAATATTACTAGACAATACCATTCACATTAGTTCACCCCACTGATGCTCATTTGTCCTGACTCCTTGTTGGGTGAATTAGCTACCCAGATTAAGGACTCCCAACATGCTGTACATGTCTCCTATACACAATACTGCACTGATTAAACATATGCAAAGTAAAGCTGATTCAATATGAATCCTGCCGATGTGTTTTTTTAGGCTGGGGCAACACATCTAATCGTTCAGATCAATAACATTGATTGCCCCTTCTGCCAGGCTTGCTAAACTAGAGTGGAGTTTGACAGAGTGCCAGTGGCAAGCTTCCCCACTCCCGGAGTCTGAGTGTGATTGAGTGTGTCTTCCCTGTGCAGTATTGAACACAAGAGGACAAGTCCACAACTCAGTGTAACGAATCTCCTCCGATCGGCTGATGAGTGACTGGTGCTGGCATGGGAAATGTGCGCGCCTCTCCCCTGCAGAGATGGCTGTTCAGTTCAATGGCAAGACGTTCATCTTTGAAGCATATGGTCTGCGGTGCACGTGCAGCCCTTGCCTTTCCATTCAATTAAAAAAGATTCACTCAGCGAATACAAAGAAAGATATTTGATGACTGTTTAGGATCCTGATTGGTCTTTTATAGAAAATCGGTTTGCAGTGTGTTCTGAAATGGACTTTCCTGATTGGTGGTGTCATGTAATCAATGTATCAGTTTTAAATATTTTACCATATACATTGTATAGACTGTACTGTACAATTATTTTGACAATGACCATAAAGGATGTCTTCCGCCATCACTATTCTCATAAGACTGATGGAGACACATGCTGCAGACCTGGGCTGCGACATATTTAAACCATACCTCTCTTCTTTGGCTAATGTGGTTGGCAGCTTCGTTGAGGTTTCCTCGACAAGCCCTCAGACCCAGACGTGCTTCCTGCTCTGTGTATCCGAGAGCCAGCAGTTGAGTCATCTGCTCAGGATCCACACATAGCTGCCTGTACAGACCTTCCACCTAATGGGAACAAACAGCAATTACAACAGTACACAGATTGTAAACAAATAATTAATAAAACAGCTGGAATCAGATTCATTTATTACAAAGAGTGCTTCACAAGATTGCTGTAAAAAGGAGGCTGTGTGGTCCAGTGGTTAAAGAAAAAAGGGCTTGTAACCAGGAGGTCCCCAGTTCAAATCCCACCTCAGCCACTGACTCATTGTGTGACCCTGAGCAAGTCACTTAACCTCCTTGTGCTCCGTCTTTCAGGTGAGACGTAGTTGTAACTGACTCTGCAGCTGATGCATAGTTCACACACCCTAGTCTCTGTAAGTCGCCTTGGATAAAGGCGTCTGCTAAATAAACAAATAATAATAATAATAAAAACAAGTGCAACCAATCATCGCCCTGATATCTCAAAGTCCCTAAGATATTGCCATATTCATAAATTCTATAAGGGAGTGTGACAGAGACAGAATGATTCTTGGTGATAAATCTCTGTCCCGACCTATGAGGGTGCTGTGTAAAGGGAACAGAGTGCCCTGGACTGGATGACCTGACAATTCATTCCCAGGGTTAGAAGGAAGTCGGTCATCCAGAAAGGGGACGGAGCTGCAATACACTAAATCATCAACTAAATCATAACCAAGGGGTCACGATTGACAGTACAAAAGGGAGTGTAGCGAAGTGATCTGTTCCTTTGTATAGTTAAAGCTGAACTGGAAGGAGACCGTGTTTTGTAATCGTGAGTGTTTTGTTTTGTCGTGTTTTTGTTATTAGACGGCTGAACACGATCCAGAGCTGTGCCAAAGGCCAGCACTTACCTAGACATCACTGCACATTGTTTCACGAATAATTGTATTTTCCACCACAAGCACTTTAGCATGCACTGTGGACTTGTGTTTGTGTTTTGTGTTATGTGGGTGTTTAGGAACGGGACTATTATTATTACGGGACCAACCCGGGGATTAACAACAGAGCAACACACGCCGCTGTACTGCCTGTTCTCATGGTTATTGTTTACTGCCGTTTGTCATCAGACTTTGGATTGTACAAATTAAATATAATTGCACCTGGATTACTGTTGTCTGTCTGTTCATTGATCACTGCTGCATTCCTGCACCTGCACACTGTTAACCACTTTGCCACAGGGAGATGCAAAAGCAAAACACATTTTTACAGTCTGACTAATGCTTTGTATCATCTATCTAGCAAAACCCCTTTATGTTACAGAAAGCTATTTTATGTGAAATTGTCACCTTTCTGTAAATTACAGTACAATAAAAAAAATGGCAAAACGTGGTTGGCAGTAAGTGTTCCATAGCTACACCTGAAAGTATTGTTAAATTACCTGCATACATTAAGTGCATTAGGTAGATATTGTAAATAAGAATTACATAAAAAGGTTGCCAATGGGCAGTGATTATTTTAACCATCTCATAATAGCAAGCATATAGAGTCTAATTTCATTATAACGAACCCCCCTGGGACCTGGAGAAATGTTTATTATATCAGGTTGTTCACTATAATAGGGAATGGCAATTTGCTGTATCAGAATAATGAAGAAACATCTTTATACCGTATACAGCAGTTCTTTCAAGACAACTTCACATCTGATCCACATTTAAACTGTATATTTAAAAGAAAACAGTAAAGAAATGATAAAATAAAAAGTACACTTACATGCTGAATACAGTAATTACTAGAGGTGTAATCTGCACCCTAATTCCATATTCGATTATCATATAGACATTTATCAACGATAATTGATGCACTGATGTTTTATTTTTCAAAATAAACAAACGTTAGTTATTTTTTTAACAGAAACAAAATTAGTTGAACAAAAAAGCACAACTTTCATTCAAATTAGAACACTTTGATTATAAAAAAATACAAAGGACTTATGTTTAACAACTGAAAAGAATATGCGTGCGTCCACATCAGATTAACATTGTAATAAAAATAATATCAGATTAACATTGTAATAAAAAGAATATGTGTCCACATCCGCAACATTGAACATTAAAGAATATGTACATCAATAATTGTAATAATAAAGAATATCGTCGTCCATTCAGATTAACATTGTAATAAAGAATATGCGTCGTCCGCATCAGATTAACATTGTAATAATAAATATGCGTGCGTCCGCATCAGATTAACATTGTAATAATAAAGAATATGCGTGCGTCCGCATCAGATTAACATTGTAATAAAGAATATGCGTGCGTCCGCATCAGATTAACATTGTAATAATAAATATGCGTGCGTCCGCATCAGATTAACATTGTAATAATAAAGAATATGCGTGCGTCCGCATCAGATTAACATTGTAATAATAAATAAATATGCGTCCGCATCAGATTAACATTGTAATAAAAAAATAATAATGTGTGCGTCGCATCAGATTAACATTGTAATAATAAAGAATATGCGTGCGTCCGCATCAGATTAACATTGTAATAATAAAAATATGCGTGCGTCCGATTAACATCAGAATATGCGTACATTGATTAACATTAAAATAAATATGTGTGCGTCCGCATCAGATTAACATTGATTAAAGAATATCGTGCGTCCGCATCATTAACATTGTAATAATAAATATGCGAATCATTAACATTGTAATAATAAAGAATATGCGTGCGTCCACATCAGAACATTAACATTGTAATAAAGAATATATAAATAAAGCATCAGATTAACATTGAATAAAAAATATGCGTGCGTCCGCATTGTAATAAGATTAACATTGTAATAATTAACATTGTAATAATAAAGTATATATCCGCATCAGATTAACATTGTAATAATAAAGAATATGCGTCGTCCGCATCAGATTAACATTGTAATAATAAGAATATGCGTTAACATTGTATTGTAATAAAGAATATGCGTCGTCCGCATCAGATTAACATTGTAATAAAAAATATCGTGCGTCCGCATCAGATTAACATTGTAATAATAAAATATAATAAAGAATATCGCATCAGATTAACATTGTAATAATAAAGAATATGCGTGCGTCCGCATCAGATTAACATTGTAATAATAATAAAGAATAAAGAATATGCGTGCGTCCGCATCAGATTAACATTGTAATAATAAAATATGCGTCGTCCGCATCAGATTAACATTGTAATAATAAATATGCGTCGCATCAGATTAACATTGTAATAATAAATATGCGTAAGCGTCTGCATCAGATTAACATTGTAATAATAAAGAATATGCGTGCGTCCGCATCAGATTAACATTGTAATAATAAAGAATATGCGTGCGTCCGCATCAGATTAACATTGTAATAAAGAATATGCGTGCGTCCGCATCAGATTAACATTGTAATAAAGAATATGCGTAAATCAGATTAACATTGTAATAATAAAGAATATCGTATTCGCATCAGATTAACATTGTAATAATAAAGAATATGCGTGCGTCCGCATCAGATTAACATTGTAATAATAATAAAAAGTACTATATTTTAACAGAAGTAATTTCTGAACTATAGTTGTTCAATACTGTTTACATTTTATGTCCAAAAGCAAAGCAATTGAATTAATCTCACAAACCCTGACTAATGTAACTATCGTACTAAATTCAGCTTCTTTTTCTATAATATTGCCATATAATCCAAACACAACATGCTTTGAAACAAAAGGTAATTGGTAGATTTAATAGATACAAAAAACAAAACTGTGTTGCCTTAATTTCTTAATAAAAAAAAACGTGAATACTTGGCCTGCTTCTGATTTGTCTTATCCAACGCGTAATGTAGACTTGAAGTGTGTAACCTAGCAACGCGCTAATCAATTGTACTAGCACTAGAAGCAGCACAACCACACTCAAGGTTTTAATGCAAACCAGCAACAGAAGACTTAAAACTGGGTAGTAATTCGATGCAACGATCCACCAAAATATAAATCGAAGCTCGGAAAAATTTAAGGACAGATAATCAATAAATCGATGCACTGATTAATTGTTGCACCCCTAGTAATTACGTGTCCTTTCTCTAAAAAAAAAAACCCAGCGTATATTGCTTCAAATTTTTCGTGCTTTTCTCATTGCACGCTGTTTCAATCTTGTTACCGTCTCACGCCAGTTTGTGTGAAGATGGCAACGGTTGCATACGTCACACATGATTCACACTACAATAGGTTATCTATGAATCAGCCTTATCTTTGAATTAGCCTACCAAGGGCTTTGTTTTCACTGAGAGGCTAATTTCCATTGAAAAAAACGGTTCTTGCTGCTTGGATCGTTAAAAAAGGGGGTTCGTTGTAAGACGGGTTTGTTTTAGTGAAGTTAGACTGTATCTGACAATGAGATGCAATCAGTGCTGTGGAAATGTATCTGAAAGCTGGTGAAATTCACAGAATGTGCTAATGGCATGACATTCTAAAGAAATCACAGCTGCAATTAAAATATAAAAAAGGCATGTCAATTTTATAATGGTTTAGCTCTTGGAACTTGAGCTGTCTGTATAGGTATCCATTATGATTAATTTACATGAACGTTTAATTAACAGTATTTATCTGAATTACACACTGGCAATTCAACAAGAGGCGTAGGACATGCTGCGATTCTAAACAGGGACTTGAAAGACTTACCTTCACGACTTTCTCAGCAGCTAGTTGGTCTTCACCTCGGAGGAAGAATAAAAACCCCTGGAGGAGGTAAAGTCTCAGGAACAGCACTTCCTCCCTCCCTGAATTACCCTATGTATAAAAAAGGGATTATAAAGCAAGTGTGTCCCATTATTCCAGGATACTCCATAAACATCAGTTATTCCAGGATACTCCATGAACTGCAGTTATTCCAGGATACTATATGAACTGCAGTTATTCCAGGATACTCTATGAACTGTATTCCAGGATACTCCATGAACTGCAGTTATTCCAGGATACTCCATGAACTGCAGTTATTCCAGGATACTCCATGAACTGCAGTTATTCCAGGATACTATATGAACTGTAGTTTAGTTATTCCAGGATACTCTATGAACTGCAGTTATTCCACGAGTGAGGGTGGCAGAACAATCCACGAGTGGGCGGTTAACAGCCATCCTCATGAGTGAAATAACCACAACACCCCACGCACGTTCATGAAGTATTCGAGTATAACACAGGGGTGGAAAGACTCCCCCATTGCATAGCAGTGTGATCCATTACTACCTTTACTATGAGTCTAACAAGACACACCTGATCTTGTTACCTCTACACTGCGGCTAAATCCAGCTCCAAGTAAAACCTGGAATGGGTGAAACAGCTATGCAATAAGAGTCTTAATTCCATTCCCTGCAACGCAGGAATAAGAGATTAAACAACTGGACTCGGGACAATGATTTTCCTTGATCGAACTCTGTATTGGTTTAGCAATGCAACGAGATTTGGAACACTGCAATTCATCCAATTATTCTGTCAGAGTTAAAAAAAAAAAAAAAAAAAACACTATTCACTTAGCGAATACAAAGAGATATTTGATGACAGGTCTCTCGATACTTGTATAAGCAGGCACATACAGTACTTAAGATCTGTAATGATTTATAAATAAAATGTTACATGTGTTAGTACAGTGTCATGAAATAGTACTGCATTACCTACCTGTAGTTCAGCTCAATCCCTACACATTTCTCACTATCTAAATACAAGACTCTGCATGCGTAGGAATCAGCAAATAAAGACTTCGAGTTCGATTTGATTTTAAATTACAGCAAATCTCACCCGTACCTTTATTTGTAAAAGTCGTGTTTGTTCCTCGCCATAGCATTTAAGGAAACAGCTTTCAGCTTTTTGCAATCGTTCTTTTGCATTCTGAAGGTAATCCAGGTTCTCAAGCGCACGGTAGCACCACACAATATCCAGCTGAAGGACTGCATAGTTATCCACTGTGTTCAGCAACTGAGACCCACATTTACTGGACAACAGGGGAGGAAAAATAAAAAATAAACACATGATGTTCATTTAAGAAAATATACAAAATGTAGAAAAAAAGAAGATTCAAAAGTTGGCACAGAATCTTTAACTTAAATACCAAATACATTTTTTATAAAAAAAAATAAAAAAATGATACGTTCTAAATCTATATTTCTTCACAGATATTATAGTTATTTATTTTTTTTAAATACTTCGCTTTGGCTACAAACTGCTGCATCATATTTTGAGGATAGTCAAGTTACACATGCCCATAATCAGACCAGTGACATTTCACACCGGCTATGACATTTAACACAATGAAAATGGAGCCACTGTATGATTACTGTGGAGAGGACAACACCAAGAAATGCATACTTTTTAGGCTTCTGTTTATTATTTTATATTGAGGCATCATAAAAGCATCTGAAGGGCTATTTTTGCAAAATTAACAGGTACATTTAGACTTAAGTTTTGTGGTTAACAAAATGAGAATAAGTTATCACATCAATATAGTTAAAGAGAACATGTAAATCATGGGAAGATGCCAGTTAAAACTCCAAAAAATACAAAGTAGCCTGTCCTCAAATTAGGTCAATGGCACTTTATAGGTTAAAAAGAATACCTAAGCAGCCACCATTACACTGAAAAACAAGAACTGTGAATTGAGCGGTGAAATAGGTGCTCAGAAAATAGTTTGCCACGACTACAACACTTGAGTCTGCAATTTCAGGCTCAATTTGAATTCCATGCCACTACCTTAGTTTTGAAAGATTAAAACAATGGTAAACTGAAGATTACTGCAAAGTGTTGGTGCACACACACATTTAAACAACCCATTTACTGGACTGTCAGGCAACATTTGTGGCCCAACACATTGTTGCTCCAATTAACTTCTATTAAAATGCCCACGTAGTCCCTGTCTATGAATACAATGCATCTACTTTTAAAATGTTACACAGATAGAATCAGTGTTCTATAAAGTATTGTATCTAGCATGACTGAAGTATTACTTAGATTTAAATGACATACTTCATTTACTATTTAACTGAGCCACATGTCTGTCTGTCACACTCTGCATGGAGAGCACGGTAACTATTGATTTTGCAAAAATCAACACTTATTTTATATATATATATATATATATATATACTCAAAAGTATTTTTTCCAGTTTTTAATTTAAGTGTTCAAGTGGTTGAGGTAGTATTTATTAAAAAAAAAAGTTTAAGAAAACTATAAAATAATGTACATTTCAGATTTTTCAGGGAACAAGTGTTTTAAAGCTTTTTCTGTATCTGTTCCTAAGAATTTTGTATATCAAATCATGTCCTTTACTTGTTTGAATGATTTAATAAATAACTGATGATGTAAAATGAATTTAATTAAAAGTGTAGGACTTTCCTTGATTGATAGCCTGAACTGCCTTTTCAAAAGGCATTTGGAAACAATTGTAGGTAGTTACAGGTGAAAACAGATCAGAAGGCAAGTTTCAGACAACAGCGTGCTGAAATGGTCAAAGTAAGCAAGTCTCAGTTTTGTTTGTTTTGTTCTTTTAAAAAGTTTGATACTAATTTTGGAAATAAGAAGGTTGGTCTTATGGACAGATGACAGTGGTCATGTCCATCTTTAAATGACATGGT
Source organism: Huso huso (assembly GCA_036884735.1). Lineage (NCBI taxonomy): Eukaryota > Metazoa > Chordata > Actinopteri > Acipenseriformes > Acipenseridae > Huso > Huso huso. The sequence goes on along the minus strand of CM072665.1, from coordinate 1,895,778 downwards.
GAGTCTTTTTGTGGATCCAGAGTCGGTGACTTGCACAGAGTGAGTGGCATTTTTCATTTTGCAGCGCCATGTAATAAATATATATATATATATTTTTACACTTTACAGTAAAAGAACCTCCATATTTAAGTTTCAGATTTCATTTCACTGGTTTGGGATGAACTGGACAGAAGGGTGAAAGCAAAGCAACCTACAAGTGCATTTGTGGGAACTTCTGCAACAGTGCATGCTGAAAAGCTCCTCCATGTGCCTGCACTGGTTTATGAGTCAAAACTTTTGTTCATCTGCTTGCTAGTTTAAAAATACATTGAGACATTAAACTGCATAAATTTCAATAAAACTGGAAAAATTGAGGTGTTCATAATCCTTCTTCAGAAGGGTATTTTCCTTTTAAAGCTCATGAAGTCCCATGGCCAAGATTTAATAAATAACTAGAAACAAAAAAAAAGAAAACAGATATTTTATACTAGCCAGTCAGCTCAGACCGGTTCCAGAGTTTCCAGTACTTTAGCAAAGGATCAGAAAGCTTTGTCATACTAAAGAAACCCATGAAGTCATCTTTCCATGTGCTTGCTTGAGAGGAACAGTTATACCCCTTTGGACCCACCTCCTGTTAAGTTTCAGATTTCATTTCCCCCATCTTATTACGGCATGCTGATTTCCACTAAAGCATGTCCTGCTACTGCTTGTCTCTGCCAGCCTCTCATCAACTGCGATACAGATTTGTATATGGATGATATTCATGCAGACTTCCACGTTTCTTGTGATGGGAGTTGTTGGTTATTTGCAATACCGACTGGCTCAGAGAAACAGCATCATTAAAAACAGATTGTAATGAATAAAGAATACAACAGCAATGTTTTCAAGTACATGAACAAGGTTTTGTCCAGTTAACCTAACATTTAGAATTGAGTAATAGTTTGAGACATACCTTCCTCTCTGCTGGTGGAATTTTAATGGGGTTTCCCTTCTGATCAGCGATTTCCAAAAACGGAGTGGTATCTGGATCCATACTTCCATCTGTGAAAAAAATGATATTCTGAATTTCCATTTGTACATTTGGTGTTACTGGACATACTCAAATATAACACAAGGACCATGCTAGGATCAGTGCATGCAAGGCCATGCAGTTAGTTCTTGATTTAATCTGCCATTTTAGGGTCTTGCACGTCTTGCTTTTGAACCATCGATATAATTTTTTTTTAGATATATATATATATATTGAAATGTCTTTTAAAATAAAATACCACCACAGAGCTATGAACAAAACTCATTGCTATGAGATTCTTTCCAGCCACTCAGAGCACAAATAGACACTTTTTTTACTCAGAAACTGCACCAATCCAGCCCCTAACCAGGTAAATACAACCCCAACAATGCAGTTGAACTAAAAGTGTGATTAAAGCCATTTATACTACAGTCGCAGATGAACCCACACCTCTCTCAGACAAGATCTCAAACCCTTTTTGAGTTCTTGTTATGGTCTCGTTTTTAATTTGGTATTGTTTTTCTTCCCCAGCCATTTTCTGCTTGTCCTCCTCACTTTCCTTCAGTGACAGAACCATAATCTTTGAATTGTGTTTTACACCCTGCTCTTGAAGTGTTTTACCTGCAAAAAAAAACAGTTAAGATGGCATAAGAGTAATGTTCCATTGAGGTTGGGTAGTTCAACATCTTATCAACTGGGTTAGAAGCTATTAATCTCACACACAAACCAGTTTTCACCTTGCAACTCACTAGGGTACCTATACTACCTAACCAAAACAATTTTAGTGGACAACTGCCCATGTCACAAAACTACCACCCCAGTGAGGAAACAAGTAATACACTGATTACAGTAACTTCTTGTTAAGAGGATAGCCAAACGAACCAGCGACAACATTGATCATATCAGTAATTCTTATTGTCACAGTGATGATGGGAAACAGCCAAAGACATAACTAATTGTGCACTGTAACTGAACAGCAAGAAAACACTTCTGATATTACATTTAACAAGGATTCATCTCTGAAATATTACAACAATGATAATTGTGTGTAATGTAATTGTGTCCCCCTGCCCCTCAGACACACACTTACCAGCCCCCACTGTTCTGCCACTTAAAATTAACTTCATGTTAGGTCCGACTCCAAATTGTTCTGATATCCTACAAAGACATGAACACAGATTGAACTGCTGAGGTCTTCAGATCATTTACCTTTTGATCCCAACACTAACATGCATAAAATGTATATTAAATAGGGATTTTAATCTCATTTTCTATTGATCGATTAATCATCCAATCTACGATTGATTAATCACACCTGTTCGCTAGTGATATGAAACTATTGAAAGACAATTAAAAGTAATCACTTTTAGTGACATTTTCTTTTGAGCTGTACTGCCTGTTTGCGTTTCCTTCAGCCAAATGCCATGCCTCAAAAAAGATTAAAAACACACCAACAGTGTATATATTACTGTAAATGACCAGCTGTAAATGCCTACAACCTGGAATACTGTATTTAACAGATCTGTTTTTGGTGTACCGTAAGCTTTCAAATTTCAGACTAACAGGTAACTTACTGAGTGCTATTTTATTATGTTAGCTGAAGAGAAATATCATTTATTGAGTGCTGTTTTACTTTAGTTTGCTGAAGAAAAAGTATGATAACTTAATTTTCTACCGTTTTAAAGAAATGCATTCAATAAAAAGAACTCCACTTACTTGCAATTAAGATAAACTTGTAATACTGCCATGAAAGGAAGCACTGATGAGGAAATGTTGCAAGCTGTTGGACATTTTTCAAGATTTCTTTTTCACACAGTATGAATAAAGTTCTAATTAACCCTTTGCAGTCCATTTATTAAGTGCATGTCAGGTGCGTCAGGTCCAATTTATTTTCACACGCGCCCTTAATTTTAGACGCGCTGTTTAAAAGTATTTTTTTCTACAGTCAAATGGGTTTAAAGGGCCCTGCATATCAACAAAGCACTCACTAGGCATCTCCAGCCCCGCCCCACCCCTTCGTTCGCTATCGCTTTCACATATGCTAAAAAATAAATAATAATAATAGTCGTACATACCGATCAATCATCTCCTGATCACTCGTTTGATCACCAAATGCCTCAATAATGCGATCCAAGTCATTATTTTATTACAATAACATCTAAAAAAAGCTCTGCAAATGTCCGTGATATTCTGATGCAGTCACAGCCAGCTTGTTTCCTTATGGCCGCCGTTATCTGATGCCAGGGGCAAGTATGACTATTCATGAGATACGCCCTTTTTTTTGTCTTTTTGTCTCGCTCCTGTCGCCCCACTCGCCATTGAATGGATTTCGGCTTTTCGGAGAAAAACGACTAGAAACCCGTTTTTGCGTCTTTTTGATGATGTCGGACAGGGTCCGACATTGGACCGGATAGGAATAATGTCAATGTCGGACCAGGTCCGACATAGGACCGCAAAGGGTTAATCAAATCCCACAGGTGTGATTAATCGATTAAAACCCCAAATATTAAAATTAACTATTTTTGTGTACAGAATACTGAAAACAATAAGTAAAACGCAATGCTATGTACTTACATAGCTATCAGCTGATTGCTGGTAATGTCAAGCTTGGTTTCCAAGTAGTGTCTCTGAGATCCCTGTAGGCATAAGGATTGACATGAAACTGGCATTCACAAACATACAAACACATCCACCAATACAGGGGATACCAAGTCATTCATATCCACTGTTGCGTACCTGCTTGTATTTCTTGGGCAGTGCAATCTCCAGTGTAGCAACACCTTCTGTCTTGTACGTCTCATTTGCTTTCCCTCGCTTGACTGTCAATGCCCTCACAGCCTCCAATGCACTCTCTACTTCAGTGGCATTAAGATTAAGGCTAGGTGCATATTTTTCAGCAAGCTCCTACGAATAAAAAATAAAAATAATACAGAGCTGGGCTTGAAATGGGCATTTTAAGTGACAGCAGTTTTGCATCATTTTAAAGTGAAGGCAAAGGCAATTTCTTTGAAAGGTAACTGAGTACAATACAATACAATGACCAGGTGCAATAACATTCACACCTAGTACTGTGCTTGCAACTAAGTGGCTTGTTCATTGGGTTGTATGATACTGTTTAAATTGTTCGATTCATTTCAGAAATAATGCAATGCTTTTTGGATGGCAGAGGTGCTTGCTTAGAGTTCCCAGTTTCACGTGGGCTTACAGTGGAGCTGGTACCAATGTACTATAAAATCAACAAGTTCTGCAATTTACCCTGAAATATCAATTGGCTATTTCCATTGTGTGTACAATAAAAGACTCCTTGACAATCTCCCAAAGTCAGTGCTTAAATCGGGAGATCAACACAACTTTCCCAAACATTTAGCAGAACCGGATTTAAATGTACAGATTTGTAACTAAAAATGGACAATGGAATATACAGAAAGGACAACAGTACGTTGACATAATATTTGACTCTTGCCTGCTGAGCTAAGGTAGTTGATTGTCTGATAGACAGTTTGGGCGAATGGGGACCCTCAAATACACAAGCCAAGGGGCAGCTGTAAAAGGACTAAGACATAATTAACAAAAATGTTTTACATAATTTAGATCTGTTATTTAGAAACTACAAAATGATATTGCAAAAGTCTACCGGAAGCCATATTTGTACTACAGTATTTCATGACAATTTTAAAACGGCACATTTTTCAATTTTTGTGAGTTTTCCGTTAAGTATATAGAAAACAACAAAGCGGTATGCAATTCAAAATGTTAACGAAACATTATTCAGCAGGTTTCATTCGACTTTAGAAGCTCAATGAGTTCATTCTATAGAGTGAGGCAAAACATTTGTCCATAGCTGTAGCATGAACACTGTTTGCTAACGGGAATACTGGGAAAGTGACACAGTCCTGGGCTGTCTCTCCTCAACTATGCTTAACAAGCACGAATTAGACCTAATGGATGTGCCTGCTCTAAGCAAAAGCAAATGCATATTATTTGGATCACTCAAGATCCAACTCTATTATTGTACCTTTATTGCCTGCTGTCCAGCTTCATTGTTTTCTGTTGTGTACGGAGCCTTCCAGAGCTGAATATTATCACTTCTTAGACATGTTTTCAGCTTCGATTGCAGATACTCTTCCTGAGCCATTTGTCCTTTAAAACAACTTTAAATGTATTTTATCTGCATAACATTAAAAAAAAAAATTGCTGTGTAACAGAAAACATTGAACCCTACACAAAATGTGGAGCACACACTAACTATTTAATCCGAACCTCTGCCAGCAGCTTGCTGTAAACCACTACATTCACTCTGTTAAAAGGAAGCTCTTGAAACACTTTGGTGAAGACATTCTGTGACGGTTTACGTGATGGGCTCATGGTTTACACCCAGTTCTTTCCTTGTAGAACACAAGCAAGGTTGGGATCAATTCCTGTTTTCAATGCCAATTCCTTTTTCAAATCAATTCTAATTCCAACTGTTTTGAAAATTGGATATTTTAGAAACATACTGTTGCGAAACACTTTTCATTCACTGAATCATCATTAGTAAAAGACACATATACATGATGTGGGTCCAGTGGTTAAAGAAAAAAGGGCTTTTACACCCAGTTCTTTCCTTGTAGAACTGATCAAGTGCAAGTCAACCTTGAGCTCCGTTTTCAATGAGAAAGTTGCAGCTTTTTCAAATCAATTTAATTCTGCAAGGTTGCCTTGGAAAAGGCATCTGCTAAATAAACAGTTAATAATTATATGTGACATTGTGCTCAACAATAGCTATATCTATTCTAAAAAAGTATTAAACTGCTCTACTAATTGTCCTCTATGCTGGCAGAGCAAACAATGGCAGTGGAAAAAAAAAAATCACATACAATGTTTTATTATGAAACCGTTTAGGAATTCAATCATACATGTAATTGGTAATAAGTACATACACAACACCTTTCAGTCATTTGCAAAGATTAATTTAGGGTCCATTTGTGGTTAATTAGGGGTAAAAGGGTTTCTGTAACCAGGAGGACATGACTAGAAGGCGATTTTGTCATAATCACAACCCTTGACTAGGTGGCAGTAGCAGGCTGAGTGATGCCCTTCTCTGTAAGTCAGCGCTGACGCTTTTAGAAGCTGCGCGATCTGTGCAGCCGCTACAGCCCGTGTCTGCGTGACGTCCGATATCAAATTCGGCTGAGGTCAAGCAGACGGCGAACTTGAACGGTTTCTGCGCAGAATGATTAAAGTCTGCGCGTTGTGAATGCATGCATGACTTCAATTTAAACAGAATACTGCTAATTGCAAATTCGATGTGATATACTGGAATTGTTTAAAAGCGAATGGGAATTGGTGCGCTGCAGTCACCGGTGCTTGGGCTCTGCAATTCAGTCTATATGAAAGCGAAACAATGGCGTGCGTTTGTGCAAGGGGATTCCAAAAGTTAACATGGATAATACGCAGTACATGTTCGTATTAGTCTAGAGGACTATTCTGTGTGGTTATTTTGTCAGAATAAACTGTACTTTTGTATATACTTGTACAATTCCAGCTTTTATATCATTATTATGCAAAGGAGACATTTTTAACCATACTTTGCTATATATCAGACTGGGCCTGGCTGTAGCCATGTATTTCAACTGGGATTCTTCCCCCTAAACTAGGCATACTAATAAGTAGTACAGAATAGGTTGACACTATTAGTTACACATTGTATACAGTAGTACACACAAGGCTTAGTGGGTTAGCATTACTGTGTGGCAATAAGTTAATGCAAATGCGTTTTTATTTTTTTTTACTACTGTACATGCACCAAAATATGATACAGTACGTATATACAATTCTAAATACATTCTGATATAAAACGATATCGATGTTTAAATGACAGTCCATTCTAAATAGTAATAATAACATGCGAAGGCAATTGTTACTACACAGAGTTTGTATTTATTAATATGAACAGAGCAATATACTTGTCTACACCAACAAAGTTTAAAATGGATATCACTTGTATAATTGTCTTTTTTTTCTTACCCTGAAATCCGTTCTTCAACAACTATTGAGAGCGGAGGTTTCACTTTGCAGTCGTCTGTGCTTACCGTTTCTGTTTTTGTTTTTGTCATTTTCCCCTGTGTACGGGTCCTCACGAGGACCACATGCGCAAACTTCCTTTTGACGGAGTAAACGTGGCCAGTCTGTCAAGAATGAGTCGACAAAATTTCTCAATTGAGAATTATGTAATCTGGGACGGTGGGGGGGAGAGGGGGAGTATTCTCATTTTAAAGATGCACACCACAGGAAAATGTGGTTTTAGATACCATTTTTAAAAAACCCTACTTTATAGTGTATAGTAGTTTTTTTTTTGTTAACATTTTTTTATAGGAAACACTTTTGTTGCAAATAAATAAATAAATAAATAAATAAATCTCATACCATAAAAACTCTCTGAAATCTGTAAGAAAATGTATGTGCCACTGTACTATAATTGGGGTTGGGGTCGTTCTACAGTATCACTGTGTGAATTTGTAAAACTGCAATAATAATTATTAACCACAAGGGGGAGGTCTATCACTACTGTATCTACGCCTTGTTGATGACGTAACGCCGTAGCTTAGAGTACACAAGCAAAACAAAGCAAAAGCCTTTTGTAGTGTTACAACCTGGAATTAAAATGGATTTAATTGGGATTTTTACCATTTGATTTACACAACATACTTAACACTTGAAGGTGCAAAATATTTTTTATTGTGACACAAAAGTTAATTAAACAAAAAAAAAAGACATTTGTTGGTTGCATAAGTATTCACCCCCCTGAGTCAATACTTGGTAGAAGCACCTTTGGCAGCAATTACAGCTGTGAGTCTTTTTGGGTAAGTCTCTACCAGCGTTGCACATCTGGATCCTGCAATTTTTGCCCATTCTTCTTGGCAAAATTGCTCAAGCTCTGTCAAGTTGGATGGGGACCGTTGATGAACAGCAATTTTCAAGTCTTGCCACAGATTCTCAATCGGATTGAGGTCTGGGCTTTGACTTGGCCATTCTAAGACATTCAGGTTCTTGTTTTTAAACCACTCCAGTGTAGCTTTGGCTGTGTGTTTAGGGCCATTGTCCTGCTGGAAGGACAGTCCCAGGTCTCTTGTAGACTGAAACAGGTTTTCCTCTAGAATTTCTTTGTATTTGGCTCCATCCATCTTGCCCTCAATCCTGACCAGTTTCCCAGTCCCTGCCGATGAAAAGCATCCCCATAACATGAAGCTGCCACCACCATGCTTCACCGTGGGGATGGTGTTCTCAGGGTGATGAGCAGTGTTGGCTTTGCGCCACACATAGCGTTTTGCACTAAGCCCAAAAAGTTCAATTTTGGTCTCATCAGACCAGAGAACCTTTTTCCACGTGTTTGCTGTGTCTCCCACATGCCTTTTGGCAAAATCCAAACGGTATTTGATATGTTTTTTTTTCAGCAATGGCTTTCTTCTCGCCACTCTTCCATAAAGCCCAGCTTTGTGGAGCGTCCGGGTTATAGTTGTCCCATGGACGGTTTCTCCCATCTCAGCTGTGGATCTCTCCAGCTCCTTCAGAGTTACCATTGGCCTCTTGGTTGCTTCTCTCTAATGCCCTCCTTACCTGGTCACTGAGTTTTGGTGGACAGCCTTCTCTAGGCAGAGTCGCGGTTGTGCCATATTCTTTCCATTTTTTAATAATGAATTTAACGGTGCTCTGGGGGATGTTCAGAGTTTGGGATATTTTTTTATAACCCAACCCTGACTGGTGCTTCTCCAGAACTTTATCCCAGACTTGTTTTGATAGCTCCTTGGTCTTCATGATGCTGTTTGTTTAGATATGCTCTCTAACAAACTCTGGGGCCTTCCAGAAACAGGTGTATTTATTCTGAGATCATGTGACACTTTAATTGCACACAGGTGGACTCCATTCAAACTAATTATGTGACTTCTGAAGGCAGTTGGTTGCACCAGAGCTTATTTAGGGGTGTCACAGCAAAGGGGGTGAATACTTATGCAATCAAGACTTTTCAGTTATTTATTTGTAAATAATTTTGAAAAATATGTAGATTTTTTTCCCCACTTCGACATTATGGACTATTTTGTGTAGATCAGTGACAAAAAAGCCTAATTAAGTCCATTTTAATTCCAGGTTGTAACACTACAAAATGTGGAAAAGTCCAAGGTGGGTGAATACTTATGCAAGGCACTGTATGTACAATTTTCCATAATCTGTAGTTAGTGTTACACAGAAAAATACATTGTTCATTTATTATATGCCAATACACTTTTTAAAATACTTTAATTCTTTTTTTAATTTAATTTTAATGAACTCACCTCAAGACCCAGGCTAGAAGATGACTTGTGATATATACACTTGTGTAATCCCATGGATAGATTGCTATAGTGTTTGGGACAGGTGGTGCCTGTAATCTCATGGATAGATTGCTATAGTGTTTGGGACAGGTGGTGCCTGTAATCCCATGGATAGATGTGTGCATTCCACCGCTACCAGTATCTTGAAGCTTGATCTGGCTACGCTACAGCAATGTTGCTGCTTAAAGCTAGTTTAGCAGAACGTTTAATGTGCATGTTCCACTAATCTAGACACTGCTGAGAAACCCCTATCCCCTGTCTGGATCTTGGATGTCTGCTCATTCTCACTGCTAAAAAGCGCATTACTGTTACTTAAGACTAAAAATAATACCATACTCAGTCAGTACTGAGCATTCAATTCTTCCCAGGTTAGCATTGCAATCGTTTTAGTGCTAATAACCTCCCTGTAATCCCCTAATGTGGGGTTCCTTAGGTCATGCCATGGCTTATGGCTTCATCAATGTGCTTTTCATTCTTTGTTAAATGCCTATTGTTTTTACAGATCTGCCGAGGCCTGCTTTACTGAAGGCACTGCCTCCTCCTTCACAGACAGGCGCATGGAGCTGCTGGTGGTGAAGTGCAGTACTGTACCTGGCCTCTGGGAGGCAGTGTGTCACTCAGCCAAGTGTTTCAGCTCTGTGGCACCTTTTTTATAGCTTCCCCACATTATCTAGATGAAGACATTTCTGAGTCAACATAAACTCCTAGATCTTTTTCATAGATTCCTTCTTCAATTTCACAATCTCCCATATGGCATTTATAAATGATATTTTTATTACCTGTGTGCAGTACCTTACACTTTTCTTTATTAAAATGTCATTTGCCATGTGTCTGCCCAGTTCTGAATGCTGCCTAGATAATTTTGAATGACATTTGCTGCTGCAATGGTGTTTGCCACGCCTACTATTTTGGTGTTGTCTACAAATTTAACAAGTTTGCTTACTATACCAGAACCTAAATCATTAATGTAGATTAGGAATAGCAGAGGACCTAATACTGATCCCTGTGGTACTCCACTGGTTACCTCGCTCCATTTTGAGGTTTCTCATCTAATCAGTACTTTCTGTTTTCTACATGTTAACCACTCCCTAATCCATGTGCATGCATTTCCTTGAATCCCTACTGCGTTCAGTTTGAGAATTAATCTTTTATGCGGGACTTTGTCAAAAGCTTTCTGGAAATCTAAATAAACCATGTCGTATGCTTTGCAATTACCCATTGTCGATGTTGCATCCTCAAAAAAATCAAGCAGGTTAGTTAGACACGATCTCCCTTTCCTAAAACCGTCTCCCAGGATACTGTTACCATATAGGTAATTTTCCATTTCGAATCTTATTATAGTTTCCATAAGTTTACATATAATATAAGTCAGGCTTATTGGTCTGTAGTTACCTGGTTCGGTTTTGTCTCCCTTTTTGTGGATCAAGAGACTGTTGCATAATCTTGGTTAGCGGTTTGTAAATAACTTTGTTCATTTCTTTGAGTACTATTGGGAGGATCTCATCCGGCCCAGGGGATTTGTTTATTTTAGAGCTCCTAGTCCCTTTAACACTTCTGCCTCTGTTATGCTTGTTATTTAAAACTGGATAGGAACAGGTCGACATGTGGGGCATGTTGTCTGTGTCGTCCTTTGTAAAAACTTGTGAAAAGTAATCATTTAATATATTTGCTATTTTTTTCTCTTCATCTATGATTTTGCCATTTGTATCTCTTAGACATTTTACTTCCTCTTTGAATGTTCTCTTGCTGTTATAATATTGGAAAAACTTTTTGTAATTGGTTTTAGCCCCCTTAGCAGTGCTCATTTCTATCTCTCTCTTGGCCTTTCTGACTTTCTTTTTGACTTGCGTTTGCAGTTTTAAGTACTCTTTTTGTGTACTTTGTTCTTGGTCCCTTTTAAACACTCTGTAAAGTGCATTTTTCTCTGAATATTTTTTTTAATTGATCTATTAAACCATTTTGCCCATTTTGTTTTAGATTTTGATTTGTCTACTTTTGGGATGTAATTGTTTTGCGCCTCTAGTACTACATTTTTAAAAACAGCCATCCTTTTTCTGTGGATGTTTTCTCTATTTTACTCCAGTTTACTTAGGTTAGTCTCTGTTTCATACCTTCATAGTTTGCCTTTCTAAAATTGTAAACCTTAGCTTTAGTCATTACTTTTGGGGTTTTAAAAAGCACTTCAAATGAGACCATGTTGTGATCTGAGTTTGCCAATGGCTCTCTGACCTCTGTTTTAGTTATTCTGTCTTCATTATTTGAAAAGACTAAATCAAGGTATACCTCCCCTCTTGTCGGTGCCTTGACAAATTGCGTTAGGAAGCAGTCATTTGTCATTTCTACCATTTCAATTTTGGCTTTTGTGCTCCCCACTAGGTTTTCTCATTTTATATGGGGGAAGTTGAAAGGATTCTCCTTTGCTGCATGCATTTCTAATGTCATTGTATAACAGGTTATTTTGCTCAGCATCTGAATTTGGCCGTCTATAGCATGGCCCTATTATTATGCCCTTTGAATTTTTGTCCATTATTCTGACCCATATTGATTCAGCGTTGTTTTCTTTGTCCAGATTTAACACCTGGGCTTCAAGACCTCCTACCCCTCCGCCTCTTCTGTCCTGCCTGTCTTTCCTATACAGTGTATACCCACTAATATTATATTCGTCTCCATCACTCTCAGATAACCAAGTTTCTGTAACACCAATCACATTGTAGTTACTTGTTAGTGCAGTCGCTTCAAGTTCTAACATTGCAGTCGCTTCAAGTTCTAACATTTTGTTTTTGAGACTTGTAGCATTTAGATAAATACATTTAATGGCTATCTTACCTGAGTTGTTGTATACACGTCCCGGTGACACTTTGCAGAGCCTCTCTTTTGTATTATTTTCATAACTTTCATTTTTGCTCCCTCGCAGAACTTCCTTCTCAAACCTCTGTAGTCTCCTTTCTATGTCTTTATCCCTCATGTTTTTCTTCTCCTGCTCCCTTCAATAACTTTCACAGTCTGCCTCTAACATGCAGATCCCATCCCTTAACCTTTCTGCTTCTGTTCCCTACCACTTTCTTGAGCAGATCTCTTCCAGAAAACTGCCCTTTGAGCAATCCTTAGAGCCTGTCAAAGTAACCGTTGTGCACTTCTATTAGCTCCATAGGTCTCAAATGTGCAGTTTTGAAAGAAACACATGTTATTGTATTGTTGTTGTATTTTTATTTTCAAACATGCTATCTGGTAGTGCACTTGGTTAGAATGCTGTTTGACAATGTTTTCAGATAGAGTTCCTCTGGTTTGGTAATTTCTGAACCTGGACGGTAAGATTTGGGGAATGTATTTTGTTAATTACAATTACTGTAAAGAGGAAATACCTTCCAATATAATTTATTTTTCACTGCCCCCATACATGTATGCAACCATTCAGTGCTTTTTATAGCAACTGTTCAAACACTCCATTTGGCTATTTCATGTTTGTAAATGACCTTTACCATTATATGTGTTCACATCCTCTTAGGGAGGCGGTTGTGGAGTGTCTTTTAGTTGCCTTCATTGCACTTCAGAATGCCAGCTATCCAGACGAATGTCTGACCCTGTGGTGCTCACCTGTGCAATCCAATCCAGGACCTTGGCTGGACCTGATAACGTAGCAACTACATCCTGTAACCGAGTCGCTTACTGCTAGTTTCATAACATTACAGTTCTATTAATCTCTGAGTTGCTCATTGCTAGTTTGATAACATTACAGTTGTTCTATTAATCTCTGAGTTGCTTATTGCTAGTTTGATAACATTACAGTTGTTCTATTAATCTGAGTTGTTTATTGCTAGTTTGATAACATTACAATTGTTATATTAATCTCTGAGTTGCTTACTGCTAGTTTCATAACATTACAGTTCTATTAATCTCTGAATTGCTCATTGCTAGTTTGATAACATTACAGTTGTTCTATTAATCTCTGAGTTGCTTATTGCTAGTTTGATAACATTACAGTTGTTCTATTAATCTGAGTTGCTTATTGCTAGTTTGATAACATTACAATTGTTATATTAATCTCTGAGTTGCTTACTGCTAGTTTCATAACATTACAGTTCTATTAATCTCTGAGTTGCTTATTGCTAGTTTCATAACATTACAGTTCTATTAATCTCTGAGTCGCTTATTGCTAGTTTCATAACATTACAGTTCTATTAATCTCTGAGTTGCTTACTGCTAGTTTCATAACATTACAGTTCTATTAATCTCTGAGTCGCTTATTGCTAGTTTCATAACATTACAATTCTATTAATCTCTGAGTCGCTTACTGCTAGTTTCATAACATTACAGTTCTATTAATCTCTGAGTTGCTTACTGCTAGTTTCATAACATTACAGTTCTATTAATCTCTGAGTTGCTTATTGCTAGTTTCATAACATTACAGTTCTATTAATCTCTGAGTCGCTTACTGCTAGTTTCATAACATTACAGTTCTATTAATCTCTGAGTTGCTTATTGCTAGTTTCATAACATTACAGTTCTATTAATCTCTGAGTCGCTTATTGCTAGTTTCATAACATTACAGTTCTATTAATCTCTGAGTTGCTTACTGCTAGTTTCATAACATTACAGTTCTATTAATCTCTGAGTCGCTTATTGCTAGTTTCATAACATTACAGTTCTATTAATCTCTGAGTCGCTTATTGCTAGTTTCATAACATTACAGTTCTATTAATCTCTGAGTCGCTTACTGCTAGTTTCATAACATTACAGTTCTATTAATCTCTGAGTTGCTTACTGCTAGTTTCATAACATTACAGTTCTATTAATCTCTGAGTTGCTTATTGCTAGTTTCATAACATTACAGTTCTATTAATCTCTGAGTCGCTTACTGCTAGTTTCATAACATTACAGTTCTATTAATCTCTGAGTTGCTTACTGCTAGTTTCATAACATTACAGTTGTTCTATTAATCTCAGAAAACAATCCTTTCTGGTGCTTCAAAATAGGCTTTTGCTTTTATCTCCATTTCATAGTCTTCACAGATCTCTTCTCAAACCCCAGCATTCATTCCTCACTCATCTTATCATTTTTCTTTACCAAGTTCTCTGAATATCTGATCCCTGGTGCTTGTAATGTCGGCAGTCCTTTATATAATGTATGGAATGGAACTAGGCAATGTACTGTATGATCTGAAACATTGTACCCACAATGTGTGTCTTTATAAGCTGCCTTCTGGCTGGTAAAATGTGTTTTAGTACATACAGTATGCAGTGGCAACAAAGCTATCCAGACAGCTGCTGTACATTTCAAACCCCATCATTTTAAACAGTATCTCTATGATATGCTACTACATTCTTGGTGCAGTAAACTACTGTCTCTACATTTTGGCCATTACTAGTACACTCCTTAAACGTGCTGTATATTTAGCTTGGCAGATTATTCAGTTAATACTAATTTGTTTAATTAGCACAAGGTGTCATTTAACACAGGGCTTGGTATTCCATTTAAAATGTCAGAATATATATATTTTTTAAATTATGTTGGATTTCATCAAGCCAATTATAATTTTTTCCCCCTTATCAGCAATTCAAGTTTGTTACTTTCTTACTGGGAATGTTCTATTTTACACAATTGAAATATAATATACAGTACAGAACTATAGCATTGATATTGACAGTAATGTGAAGTATTTATATTAAAACTATTAAAAACATGCTCTCTACTGGTAATACAGATGACATGGTACAGTACAAGCAGGGAAGGCAAGTCATGAATAGGTAACTGTTTCAGTCCAACGTACTTCCTCCTACAAGGAGCTGTCACACTAAAGCTAGCTGAATATACAGTAAGAAACCCAAAGCAGCTCACACTGACAAAAGAAACTATCAGTCATCTGACTGGGATTTATGCAAACAGAGCAGGTGAGGAGGAAATGGCAGCAATACAAATGTGCTTCTGTTGTGTTAGGGAGGTACAGGTTTTGTAAGACCAGTTGACTCATTGTTTAGTTTTGTAAAGTAAGGGGTATTGTAATGTTGTGCAACACCATTCTCTATACAGGTCTCAAATGTGCAGTATTGAAAGAGACACATTGTTACAGCAATGTTCATGTGAAAAGATGACGGGTCGCATTTCCAAACCGTTTACTCCAGTCTTTAATTAACTCCTTTTTTTAAAAAAAAAAGGTTGCACACACGTCGATTTTTACAAAACTACAACCAAACAGCTCTGTGATATATTTCCAAGTTCTCTGAAGTACTGTTTTTCATTTTGTGAAATGAATATATTTTCTCCTTTCAAAAAATACAAAATAATTCAAGAATGGAGGAGGCGCTTTGGTAATGTCATTTGATGTAATAGTTTTCAACAATTTAGTAGCTCTTGGGTATATTATGAGTAGCTCTAAATGTATTACTTTATTTAAGGACACTGGTGCATCGATGGCGAAAAGCAGACATCCCCTCAGCCTTAAAAACCACACGTGAGTGAGTGTACAGAGCAAAGGGCATTTGATTAATGTGTAGCATACAACCCAAGTCTCCGGGCAGCCTCCGATTTCTTGGGGCATTTCTTCTGAGGGAAAGGGTAGCTGAGCAGCTTGGTGCTGCTTGGTGACTTATAAGCGACTAGACTCTGCTGTCCAGTCTGAATCGCAGGAGTCGAGAGCTTTCTTGACCTGTGGGTTAGTGAATCTCCCAAGCAGTAGTTGCTGGTGCGGTCAGGCACATCTGATTGGCTGGCTCCCTCTGAAGTATCGACTGCTTGCTCCTCCAGCAGCTTCTGGCATGACAGGGAGATATCCTTCGTTAGTGAGGGGTCGGCTGTGGGGCTGGGCTGCTCTCCTGAGTCCATTGTCTTGGCGCTCTCTTCGGCTGTTCCAGTGTTTCGGTGCTCTGTTTGAGTGTTGCGGTAGATTCCCAGGTGGGTGTGCCAGGGGGATTCATAGTCCTGGAGGTTGCCAGGGAAATTAAACTGAATCTCTTTGAATGGCATCTCCACCTCAAAGGCTTTTGCTTTTCTCATGTTCTGGTTTATTGAGACAACACTGACCAGGGGCTTGCCATTCATTTCTTCATTGTTAGCTGTGCAGGAAAAAAATAAAATTAAATAATAATAATAATAATAATAATAATAATAATAATAATAATAATAATAATAATAATAAAGTTATTGAACAAAAAACATAGGGTTTCCTAAAAACTCTTTTAGATCCCTAGCTAATAATAAAAGGGGGTACAGATCCAAAGGTGTTTAAAAACATTTACCAAAACCCTAGACACAATGGGATACTTTTTCACAACATAAGGGCCAGATCTTATTAGGTAGGACAATAAGTGAGTCCTGGGAGAAAACACCTACAGGAATAATGTTGCGGTTATGAGCAGTGGTTTTAGAGCTCCATATTGCTAGAAACAAATAAAACAAGTATTTTGGAAGAAGTACATGTGAACACACACACAAGCAGAGCTTGAAGCTTTCAGGTTTTTTTAATCAGGTGACGTCCCTTTAAAGAAATCATGCTGATTCTTTTTCATAATTAAACTCAGAAAAAGCTGTTAATTACAAAACAATCTTTGCTTTTACCATCATCTCTTTCCCGAGCCTAACTACGGTCATAAGAACATAAGAACATAAGAAACTTTACAAACGAGAGGAGGCCATTCAGCCCATCTTGCTCGCTTGGTTGTTAGTAGCTTATTGAGTTGGTTCCAGACCCTCACAATTCTCTGTATAAAAAAGTGCCTCCTATTTTCTGTTCTGAATGCCCCTTTATCTAATCTCCATTTATGACCCCTGGCCCTTGTTTCTTTTTTCAGGTCAAAGAAGTCCCCTGGGTCGACATAGTCTATACCTTTTAGGATTTTGAATGTTTGAATCAGATCGCCGCGTAGTCTTCTTTGTTCAAGACTGAATAGATTCAATTCTTTTATCCTGTCTGCATAGGACATTCCTTTTAAACCCGGGATAATTCTGGTTGCTCTTCTTTGCACTCTTTCTAGAGCAGCAATATCCTTTTTGTAACGAGGTGACAAGAACTGAACACAACATTCTAGGTGAGGTCTTACTAATGCATTGTAAAGTTTTAACATTACTTCCCTTGATTTAAATTCAACACTTCTCACAATATATCCGGTCCCCTTAATTTTATTTCAAACAGAGCTTACAAATTACTGTACATGAATTGTTCATCCCGATCCCACTTTTAACTCGCATTTCATTTTTGAAGTCGCCTAATTTAACGTTGTGCTTTTGTTATTTTCTCCACTAGTTTACAGGGATGTCAGGTGAGACGCTGACTTTGGTACCCCATGGAATTCAGTATCCCCTGAAATTTCACGCCTGCGCAGATGCGTTTTTTCCTTTTTTTTCGAAAAACGGCTGAATTGGAAAGTCAAATATATCTGTGTTTACGCGCCACACTATTTTCTTGTTTTTCTATATATTGTTTTTGACGTGAAATTCTGTACAGAACAGTCTGTACAAAAAACATAGGACATGAGCCATTAAACTGGTGTTTTGATTACATTGTGAGGGGATACGTAATTCTATGGCTTATCAATAGCTATGGAATACTGTACCCCCACCCATGTAGAATATTGGGGGACCCCAGTGTTTAATACAACTGAACACATACCTCACAGGACAGTCTGTACAAAAATCATACGACCCCCGACTACAAGACTTTTTAGGAGTAATGTGAACGCAGCCAAAGATTTATTTGCAGTCTGCACTGAGGGATAAAGAGAGCTTTAACCAAACAGAAGAGTAAAATAAATTAAAAAAAAGACACGCTGCTCAGTATTTGTGTTTGTTTTACTTGGTCTGACTTATATTCATTGCTTATTAAATATTATCGAAGTCTTTCTGGGCAGCGATACTTCATTAATTAGTTTACATTTCCGATACAGAATTTCACGTCAAAAACAATATACAGAATTGCTCAAAATAAATATAATGTGACGCTTTCGTGCCTCAAACTAAGTAAAACAATAAGCCTGAATGCATCACGATAACTAAGTCAAACAACAAGCCTGTCTACATCACGGTTTTATTGGGAGAAAATAGTGAGGCGCGTAAACACAGATATATTTGACTTTCCAATTCAGCTGTCTTTCGAAAAAAAGAAAAAAACGCATCTGCGTACGTGAAATTACAGGGTATACTGAATTCCATGGGGTACCAAAATCAGCGTCTCACCTGTCCTGGGGACCTACTGTGTCTGCCGGTTTTCATTCCAGTTCTCAGTTACTTAATTAAACCCTTAATTGTACTGATAATTTGCTTATAGACCCCTTTACTTGTTTTCAGCTCTTTACAGTTGCAGATTTCAAGTTAACTTTAACATTTTATAAGTAACTTGAACTCTGCAACTTTTAAGAGCTGAAAACAATCACAAATGATCAGTTCAATTAAGGGTCTAGTTAAATAATTGAGCTCAGTTGGAATGAAAACCAGCAGACACAGTGGGTTCTCGGGACCAGGATTGGGAAACGCTGCCGTAAGCAATCACCAGCAACTCTGACCATACAAGTCATTGTGATTTGGTTTTATAAAGGAGCCGGTCCTAAACAGCCATATTGAGACATTTTGGTGACGGTTAATTCAGGGGTTTCTGTATTGTTGTCTTCTCCAATGAATTAAATATCACTATCGCTGTGTTGTGAACAAGTTAATAAGGACTGTAATTAGTTTGCCCCATGCAGTAACAGCAATACTAAATACCGGCAACGAACAATCTGTGCCGTTATTTAATGTCAAATTATGCTTTATTTAGTGCAAATGCGATGTGCACCCAAACCTCCTCAAGTAAATGCAGAGCCAACGTGTATTCTATTGAGTTCAAACATGAACAGACACAAAAGTACAAACAAGCAATTCATTTTCCTACACTTTTTACACCGAATGAATGAATGCGTTGAACAGTGGCTAGGATATATGATCAATTCGCTTACCTGTTTTGAACCAAACAACGTGTGTTCGGAGTTTCTTTCTAATGCAGTGGTGTTGTTCCTTCAGGAGTGTAACGTCCATCTCGGTTGCTTGCTTATCGCGGTGTGTCCCCTCTATTCGAAGTATGACTCCTGTTGTTGCGTCGTCAAATTCACCTGCCTTCACCATCTGTGCCAGTGAAGGTGCCAGATGTATACAGCAGCCTCGCTCCTTTCTTTGCATTTGACACGTAATAATCGTTTTTTGACAGTGTGTCATCCACCTGTTGCACTTGGAAACGCAGAACCCTGAATGTGACACTGAAACGGTCACCTGAACTTAGGCTAGAATTATGATTTGGAGCAGCACTGGTGTGCAAAGGATAAAGTATTGGTTGCTTGCTCTTCTATGATAACCAATGAAAGAGCGCCTGAAAAAAAAGCGTGGTACAGTACATAGCGCCGTGTTTAGACAAACAGGTGCGGCGGTGCGATTCCAAAAGCTTTATGACACTAGCGGAATAGATGGCTTAGAGACAGATGGCTTTGTACAGCAGGTGAAGGTGAGACCCAATAAACTTCCCTTGCAATGTCAAATGGAGAATGGATTATACAAGTCATTGACGTACATATATCACATATAACGCGGGGACCGTGGCGTGGTCATCTCTAGCGCCTCCCACTGGTGGCATACTATTGGTGAGCCGCCTAAGATACCGGTCATCCTAAGACCGATCATTGCTAAGCAATCTCTATGCTTATCTAAGGGACAGTTGAAAACAACCTACAGTATTACACAGAACATTGCATCTTAAAACTGCAGTGACCCCCCTCTCCTGTTCAGTTTTAAATAAGCTAGTACGACCTGTATGACTGTTGACTACATTCTTCCCTAGTTGAATGTTCTGTGCACTTGCCATACTGGGTTATATAAAGCTCCCACTTACACACCTTACTTTCAGTATGTTTCACTTTCTAGGTCACTTCATTTTCAGGGTCAAAGCATGTCACTGGCTGCAAAGCATGTCCACAATTAGGGGAGGCAAGCAGCCGCTCAGAAAGAACACATATTGTTAGTAAGCCAATGCACCTGCTTGCTGTTTTGATACATTGCTATGCCAGATAGCAGCCTCAGAAGGGACAGTTAAAAAGTCCAGTACTGTGCATTGAGCTAATAAACCACAAGTGGATCTGGCCCCCTTCTGCAGTGCACACGATATGTTTTAACTTGACATTGCATGTTTATGAATCTCTATTACTAACCCTAATCTAAACAGCACATGTATCCCAGATATCCAGGTTGCAGCTTTGCAAGCACAGGGGAGCAGTACAGTATTTAGACACAGTATTTGCACAGGGCTTACATTCTGTAACCTTTACTTTCAATCATTTACTGCTCAGCTTTTCATGGATCGCTTGATTTCCCACAGGAAAAAACAACTTTTATTGCATCTTCAATATCAATGCACAGCAATTTCATTTACAAAGCCAGCGCCCCAGTGCAAGTGTGTGTTGACATTGAGTTAGAGTGTTTAGCAAAAGGGAGTCACCTTTCCCAGCAAACATTGTTCATTTACTTTCCTGCTACACTGGCCACGTCAGACTACCCACATCTAGTTTACTGAGTCGTGAACTCAGTAACAATTCACACTTGCCTCAGTTGTACCTGGAGCAAATCTAAGACAGTTAGCAAGCATTTAGTCTAGTTATGTTAGCCTAACAAGCAGCTTAACCTGTAAAGGGTTCTAAACAATAGCAGCAAGATCAACAATCAATACATTGATAGCACAGAAGAGTCTAAACACAATTAAAATAGCTTCCCTATTACTCCGACTACCCACAGCTGGTTTACTGAGGTAACTGATATAGGGAGTTTGTGAACAGTGACACAGTAGCCATTCACACTTGTCTCAGTTGCACCTGGAACAAGCGATTAGCCTGAAACACAGCTTATCTTATATACAGGATGATTTTGCACTAAAGTTTGGTTTGCTCACTGCCTAAATGCATCAGAAGTAGGGTTATCACCACTGAAGTACCAAAAGGACATCCAACTTGAACTCAAAGGAGGTGGTTACGAATGATTGTAGCCGGGTGGCAGGGGACAAGGTCCTGGACTCTGGACCTTGAAAATAGTTGTTGTTGTGTGTGGCTTGGTCTGTTTTATGCTTGATTTACACACATGTATTACTTTGTTTATTATTTTAATACAGTCTGTGCAGACCCGTCTCTAACCAGGTCTGCAAATACAGTATTTAGATACGGTGGCCTGGTTGGGTCAGGGTGTCGTCAGTTCCAGTCCTGTGTGTGTGTGTTTAATAAAAAGAGCATTGATTTATTTTACACACTGTTTCCTCCTAATTTCTTCTGCCGTCACTACAACACTGGTCCAGGGGACCCCCTGTGTCTTCTGGGTTTCATTCCAACTGAGTTCTCAATTACTTAACATTTTATAAGTAACTTGAAATCTGCAACTTTTTAGGAGCTGAGAACAATTAAAAAGGTCCAATTAAGCACATGAGAGCTCAGTTGGAAGGAAAACCAGAAGACACAGGGGGTCCCCAGGACCGGGATTGGGAAGCACTGGTTTAGAGTACACACCCATTCCTTCCTCTAATTCTTCTAAACTGGCCTTTATTTCCTCTCTCTGTCTCTGTCTCTGTCTCTGTCTCTCTCTCTCTCTCTCTCTCTCTCTCTCTCTCTCTCTCTTGCTCTCTCTGACAAGCTTTGCACATACTGACACATTATTTGCACACGTTATTGTGTGTGTGAGTGTGTGTGTATATATATATATATATGAGGGTCAGAGGGTTTGAAGACCAGGTCTGACTCCTAGATGAGGGTCACTTGATTACTAGATTAATTTATATCATGCTGATTCAGGGATAGAAATTAGGCTCCCATTGCATAGCAGTTCCATTCCTGGTTTCACTATGAGTTTAATAAGACACACCTGAGCTTGTTACCTATATGCTGTGGCAAATCAAGCTTGTGTTAAAACCTGGAGTGGGTGAAACGGCTATGTAATAGGAGTATTATTTACACGGCACTTATTTATATATTGAACTCTGTGTAACAAAAAATAAAATCCACACATTTTGGTCAGCGGCTCCTTTAATTTTTTTTCTTTGGTTTCCGCTGACACAGGCGCAGTGACTGACATCCATTTACCCAAGCCTGTACAGTGCATTCAAACTGAAATGGCTTTACCGTCTGATCGCTGCTACCTGGGATTTGATTTCAGCACCCAACAGGTATGTAGCTGCACTTGTTCAAATAATAATAATAATAATAATAATAATAAATCACGCTTTACGCTGACTAATGCATACCGGAGCAGACTCAGTGTTTACACACGCGGAAGGAGTGAGTCGCTGTGTTTGCTCATGTGATCTACTACAATGCGAGTTTGTAACAGGGGCTTTTGAAAGTTTATAGATAGGTTTTCTTTTTCTTTTTTTTTTTTTTTTTTTTTTTAATGCTTTACAAAACAAAATTAGAAGCATCTTTTTTCTCTCTCTCTCTCTCTCTCTCTCTCTCTCTCTCTCTCTCAAAAAAAAAAAGGTGCTGTATATTTTCTGTAAAAAGCGTGCAGTTTTTACTTGTATGTGGAGTGGGAGCTGTCTCGTCCCCATTACTGGCCTCTGCACTTTGTACCACAACAGAGTAAGCTGCACACTCCTGGCTGTAGTCTTCTTGTACCGTACTTTGAACTTAATCAGTTAACTTTAAAACGGAGTAGGAGTGGGTACAATTGAATATTTTTTTTTCGTTTTTCTGAAAATATGTAGGAACTGGCAATGTTAATCTAATCTTAAATGTGTAGCATTTGTAACGTCCTGTTGCAAATACTCAATTTGCAGGAGTTCCCAGAGTGACACAGAGCATCATGTTTTTTTAGGAGGGATCAACTATAACTACAGGGAATACATACCAACTGGACTTTCAACAAGGCTTGTTTGTGCATAGGCTAAAATGTAACATAGTCGTTGGACACTACTTGACAATCAAATAAATATTAAAAGAAATTAAACCATACTCCGAAAAACATCAATAAAGCCTTAAACACCACCACCAACTGCTATGTTTTTCTGTACAGTATCAGGATAGAAGCAAGACTCCCATTGCAGAGCAGTTTGATCCATTCCTGGTTTTACTATGAGTTAAATAAGACACACCTGAGCTTGTTACCTGTACACTGCGGCTAATGAAGCTGGTAGTAAAACCTGGAACTGGTCACACTGCTGTGCAGCAGGAGAATTATTGCCATCCCTGCAGTTCTATTAGTTAATGGCATACTGTACTGTGTGAATTTAACATTCTAAGTAATGGACAGATTTCCATTGTTACGTGTTTTTGAAATCATTTTTTTCGTAGCTGAAAGTGGTTGCTGTTGATGACAACCTGACCGTTGTTCATCAGAGTGCAGTGCATTTTGACACAGAGCTTCCTGAATACAGGTAAGTACAGTCAATACATAACTTCTTCTTACTCGCTGGCTGACACTAAACATTTATTGCAGTAATTATTATTTAGCTCTTGTTTTAACATTTTCCAATAAGTACAATTTAGACATGGGGGAGCTCTTCTGACTGAAACCAGCCCCAAACTCAAAACCACTCCATGAAAACAACCAGTGTTTAATCAGTGTTCTTTATTCTATATTATTATTATTATTATTATTATTATTATTATTATTATTATTATACAGTGTATCTCTCTTTGTTCTGCAGGACCCAGGGCGGTATTCATGTCCACAGTGACAGGTTAACTGTAACCTCCCCTGTACTCATGTGGGTCAAGGTAAAGTTCAATATTACCATGATCTGTCAAATCTACAGTAAATCTGCCTCCTCGCCATCACATGCCCCAAGACATGCTAATAAAGACTCTGACCTGAGCCTCTTGAACACATCCCACAGCGAGTAGGGGTTTTATTTACCTTGGAATAAGCATAAATATATTGTAGGGATGGAAATAAGACTCCCATAGCATAGCAGTTTGATCCATTCCTGGTTTCACTATGAGTTTAATAAGACACATCTGAACTTGTTACCTATATGCTGTGGCTAAACCAAGCTCGTAGTAAAACTTGGAATGGGTGAAACTGCTATGCAATAGGAGTCTTTTTTTTTCCACCCCTCACACCAAGATGTTATACAGTATTTGTAATGTGACTGTTTTTCAGTGTGGCCAACAGAGAGGGGTTTGTGAAAGAGGGGTTCGTGATGGAAATAACACACATGAGTCTCTAATATGGGGTGCAACACACAGTGTATTTTTCAAACACACACACTATTTACACATATAATACAGTTCTTTCTTTGTTAATCCCAGTCAGGCTGTGCTGCTCCCGAGTGGTTGTGTGTCTGCTCACCGCTTTGGCTGTGCTCTCGCCTTCTCTCCAGTCTTCAGTTATCTTTCTCTTGGATCTATAGGCTTGGTTCCAGGAAACACAAGACAGGCTGTTAGCATAATGCACGTTCCACCGTCCACCGTCCACCGTCCACCATCCACCGTCCACTCCTCCCAGGGGATCTCCCCACAGTTCCCCTTTTGTATCCCTGACCACGCCTCCATCGGTCCATCACATTCAGCCGTTACTCAGTTGTGCTTGAGACCTAATCCGGATTTGATATTAGCGTAACCCGAAACACCTGTGCTTCTGACCTTTCCAAGATGGCCATCACAACTGAACTCTATGCTTAAGGCATGCTCCATCTTGGTGTGGTCGTGTGAGTTACTCCCTCTCATGGCTCCACATGTCGGCAGGCCAGATTTCACTCCTTTTTCCCTCCTTCACCCTGCCACAGGGTTATATGCAGCCAAAGCAGTCAGGCACACACACACCCTCCAGCATCTCCCAGCAGTAGGTAAAGGTAACTTCTATACAGTTTTACTTCAGCCTATTTCACTGCTGTTGGGGTATTTTGTCAGCTTGCGTTCTTGTTTGCCTCCCTTCAAGGTTATTTTTGTTGGCCAGGAAAGAACAAGGATGGCCAATTCTGCTAAAATGAAAAAACAAGCTACTTCAGGGTCTGGTTATAGATTTAATGAGTTCAGGTGAATAATTACTAAATGTGTGACCCCCTTGGTATAGATTGTGGCCACCACACCAGTCAGTGTTAATGTCCACAGGGTGCTTGACCAGCACTGTCTAGGACAATAATCAGCTGGGGGTCTCCCAAAGTGATGTCATAGCTGCCACTCACACTGCCCTGGGAGAAAATCTTCCATTTCCCTCCGAATGTGGCAATGCCAAGCACCAAGAGCCTCTCAACCACGTGTCTGTGTTTCGTCTTCAAACAATACTTGCGATTGAGAGGAACCGTTGGGCAGAATATTGGGCTGATAAAATGTGTTAAAAAAGGTTTTTGTTTTTAATTTCAGGCTCTAGATTTGATCCTGGGTAAGATGAAGGCCTCTGGGTTTGATTTCTCTTCTGTGAAAGCCTTGTCTGGGAGTGGGCAGGTAAACACCACTTACCAAAGTATTTTTTTTTATCAATTCTGCAGAAGCAGAAAAAAAAGAAAGTTATTTCTGGAGTGATCGGTGACCACATCTCATTGATTGCCATCGGAATCTATCAACTTTGATACAGAAGCACCTGCCAACTCTCTATGAAAGTGTGTCTCATGTGTTGTCATGCCAATTGTGACTTTTAAAATGGAGATGAATCTGTTCTAGGGTGACCTTATGACTCCATGTTCACTGGGACAGTCTTTTCAACTCACACCCCAATGCATTCTGGTAAGTGTAGTCCTTCTCTTAAAGAAAAGAAGCAAGTGAAAGGTACCTGAGGCAAGTATAATGTACCAGAATGCATTGCGACAGGAGTTTAAAAGTCTGAACTGTCCCAAATAGGTCTGCTACTATTAAACTGAAAATTGATTTTTCAATCTATTCCATTCCTCACAATATACATCAATATAAACACTGGATAATTGATTTAAATAATTACGTTTTGTAAGGTGTATAGTTAATAGCATTATTTAAGTTTATCAACGAAACTGCACCGAAACAAGGCGCCTTGCTATTTGCAGTATTTCTGTCAGACAAGCAGTGGGCCTGTTCTTTTCCTGCTCATTAACTAGCACCTGATTTGCTGGTCCCATCCTACCAGCGAATCAGTTTTAAAAATGCTTTGTAAGTACGCCCCTCTGATGTAAACAAAAATCACGCCTCCTTGGATCCAGAGCAGGATGAGAAGCGTGTATTACTGGCAAACAACATGTAAATAAATTGTGCACATTAAAGAAAACGGACTGTATATAGTTTGCGCTTCTTTGGCATTTCAAAATGAACTGTTAAACCTGGGAATAATACTGTTTTTGATGTTTTTTTCAAACTGGGCTGCGTGCTCCGTCTGCGTTTCCTCATTGAGGACCACATCTAGTCCATGTAAGTACAATCAGTGCCGCCCACAGCTGATAAAACGAATGATGAGCTTTTGAGGGGATTTTTGGAATCTCATTGGAACCGGGTATTTTGAGTCCGATTCCGGTTCCCAAACTATTGTGAAAAACACGTCTGCATGTCAGTATGTGAGCAGAAGGAGGTGGAGGGGGGTGGCATCTTATATACATTATATAAACAAGCAGGAGTGCTACAGTCAGCATAGAAAACATTAGAAAGACCACAACAACCATAGAGCAAAAAATACGTCTAAACTCATCACAGCCACAATCAGACAGCAGTCCAAAACAAGGACAACAAAACGCAAACATGTAGTCTAGCTAAGTGCTGGTTTTAAACATATAGTCTAGCTAAGTGCAGGTTTTTTCAAGTTTTTTTCCAAATATGCATATGTCCATTATAGTTATCAAATTTATTTTTGACAGAAATTACAAGTCTAATTAATTGTTCTGTTTTTTAATAATCCGTTTTATGAAAAACATAACAGTACTTGCTGGAACCGGATCCTTGATATTTGTATCCGGTTCATCTGTTCCAAAGCAGGAAGTGGGTACCTGGTTTTAAAGGAACCGGTTCGCACATCTTGGGATTAAACCTTTTTTTTTTTTTTTTTTTGCGAACGATTATATTTTGTGTGCCCAATTAGTCGATTGCTATTTGGAGGCTTAACTGTCAGCCCTAGTCCCAAACTGTCCCGGTGAACATAGAATCATATGTTAACCCTATGTGATTCATAAACAGCACACCAGAGTAAAAAAAAACGCATGATGACACACATGTGTTTCCAGGTCAGACTATCGTCAGAGCTCGGTTCAGACATGCTCTGCAATAGTCTTGTTTACGAGTCACCCTATGTCCATTTACACAAAGCATGGGCTGCATATTGATGTTTTGTCCCATTTGCGTATATGACATTTTGTCACTCCCCAGGTTTTGTTTTACAGCAACATGGCAGTGTGTATTGGAAAGAAGGCTCCCGTCAGATCCTCCGGGACATGTCACCTGATAAGCCTCTGCATGAGTTACTGGAGGTAGGGCTGGCACTGGTTTCTATCAGGAATGCCAAGTAAAGCTGGTTTAGTTTGCTCCTGGTAAATGATTGAACACACACTGCATAGGGCTGCACGATTTCTTTAGAATGTCTTCAATGAAAAGACACCAGTTGCATCAAAACTCCAGCCATGGCGGAGATGTATGTTCACATGTTGTGTGTGGCTGGTGCTGGCAAGCTGGCAAGTGATTGGCGAAGCAGTAACCCTGGACTGAAATGCAACACACTACAACTTGAAAATCCAGTTTCTTTTATTTATCTATGAATACTTTTGTTTTTTTGTTTTTTTGGAGTAGAGGTGGTTTTGTGGTTTAGAATACAGGATCTATGTTCGCCGCAGGAGGAGGTCCCAGTAGTTGTTTATGTAAGGATATCCTCCTAAGGTGAATAAAAACCGTATACCATGAACGATCAGTCAATATTCTGTTTATACCACAAGAATAGTTATAAAATAAATAACAATAAAATCTGTCCAACTTTTATATGAAATCAATTAATTCAGGAATTATTTTACCTGGTGGATCTTTACTTTCATTGTCAACACACTGTTCTTCAATGCAGATTCATTTCCAGCCCTGTTTATGGCCTCTTCGCAACCGTCTTTTCAGACAGAACCTTGAGCTTGGTCTGTCAACTTTCAGCCTTTCAGTTTCCTACCGTTACTGGCTGTTCATTCAAGTCAGACACAGGAAGACCAGTAACTGGCATTTCATGACTAGTGTTCTCAGGGGGAGGTGTAGTGGAGGCCCGACTATGTATGTGTGCAGCTATTTACATTTTTAGATATATCTCGAACTCTGGATCCTATTGTGGTGAAACTTGGCTGTGCATTCCTTAGCACCAGGTTTTCAGAATCTATGTCAGGGTGACCTGTGACACAAGAGCTTGTCCCCGATTGGTTGTACTAGTAAATATGCATAGGCAGATGATGTCATTATGCATGTTAAGCCTGGAGTGGATCCGTGCTCCAGTAGTTACCTTCCTCGCTGGCCTTGGAACGTGGTCTTTAACAGAGACACAGAAATATTCACTGAGGAGTGTGGACCGCCAAATACAGGCGTTTTTTGATGCCAGATATCTCAGCTTGTTGTATAAATGTATATCACTCATTCAGCATGAAATGCTAAGGTGTGTGCAGGTAGCGGGTTTAGGGGAGTGGGTTGGCTGATCGAAGGCCAGTATCCATGCTTGTAGGATTTACTTTTGTAGGTCACAGGTTCTGCTTAGTGGCTTCGTCAGCAGGGTTGGGGTCAATTCTTTAAAAGGAGTTGGAATTGGAATTGAAAAAAAGGAACTGACCCCAACCCTGTTCAATCGTGATATGATATGGATACAGTAGGTGCCCACTCTCACCCCAGTGTGAAGATAAAGCGATGTAGGAACTATCCAAAACATTTGAGTGCTTGATTTGACTGAGCCTGTTTCCCTACAGTCTTGCTTTGCAGTGACAGACAGCCCTGTCTGGATGGACTCCAGCACCACTGAGCAATGCCAGCACCTGGAGCAGGCGCTCGGAGGGGCACAGCAGCTTGCTGATATAACAGGGTCTCGGGCATATGAGGTAGGCGATTAATCAGGGACCAGGGAAACAGATATAATAAGGTCTCAGGCATACGTCATTTATTTTCCATGTTATTACTTCAAAGTATTATTATTATTATTATTATTATTATTATTATTATTACTTATTAATAGATCAAGCTTTTATGTGTCCTCAGTCACCTGGCTTCAAAAATATTATTAATGAGAATTAGTGGAAGTTTAGTATTACTTGTTTTTTCTTAAAAACATTTTTGTTAAGCCAAGCCAAGGCTGCTGTGGTGTTCTTTTGGTGTGATACAGATTCTGTGTGGAAGAATAGGGGAAAAAAAAATAACAACTTGATTCAGTCAGTTTCAGAATTGGCAGGGAAAAAATATGACAGGCTGGCTGGGTTTTTGAAGGTTTAAAAACAACAAAAGCCAGAGAGGGATCTCAGATAGTAACGCATACATTTCAGATAGGATTTTCAGGGATTTCAGATAACATATACATTTCAGTTTCAGATAGTAACACATACATTTCAGGGATTTCAGATAGTAATACATTTCAGGGATTCAGATAGTAACATACATTTCAGGGATTTCAGATAGTAACATATACATTTCAGGGATTTCAGATAGTAACATACATTTCAGGGATTTCAGATAGTAACATATACATTTCAGGGATTTCAGATAGTAACGCATACATTTCAGGGATTTCAGATAGTAACATACATTTCAGGGATTTCAGATTCAGGGGTTCAGATAGTAACATACATTTCAGGGATTCAGATAACATACATTTCAGGGATTTCAGATAGTAACGCATACATTTCAGGGATTTCAGATAGTAACGCATACATTTCAGGGATTTCAGATAGTAACACATACATTTCAGGGATTTCAGATAGTAACACATACATTTCAGGGATTTCAGATAGTAACATACATTTCAGGGATTTCAGATAGTAACATATACATTTCAGGGATTTCAGATAGTAACGCATACATTTCAGGGATTTCAGATAGTAACGCATACATTTCAGGGATTTCAGATAGTAACGCATACATTTCAGGGATTTCAGATAGTAACATACATTTCAGGGATTTCAGATAGTAACATATACATTTCAGGGATTTCAGATAGTAACGCATACATTTCAGGGATTTCAGATAGTAACATATACATTTCAGGGATTTCAGATAGTAACATACATTTCAGATAGTAACATTTCAGATTTCAGATAACATACATTTCAGGGTAACATTTTCAGATTCAGATAAACATACATACATTTCAGGGATTTCAGATAATTAATTTCAGATATACATTTCAGGGATTTCAGATAGTAACATACATTTCAGGGATTTCAGATAGTAACATATACATTTCAGATGGATAGAACATACATTTCAGGGATTTCAGATAGTAACATATACATTTCAGGGATTTCAGATAGTAACATATACATTTCAGATAGGGGATTTCAGATAGTAACATACATTTCAGGGATTTCAGATAGTAACATTTTCAGGGATTTCAGATTTCAGATAGTAACACATACATTTCAGGGTTTCAGATAGTAACATATACATTTCAGGGATAGTATTTTCAGATAGTATGATAACATACATTTCAGGGATTTCAGATAGTAACATATACATTTCAGGGATTTCAGATAGTAAGGATTTTCAGATAGTAACATACATTTAGCAGGGATTTCAGATAACATACATTTCAGGGATTTCAGATAGTAACGCATACATTTCAGGGATTTCAGATAGTAACGCATACATTTCAGGGATTTCAGATAGTAACGCATACATTTCAGGGATTTCAGATTAACATACATTTCAGGGATTTACATTTCAGATTTTCAGATAGTAACACATACATTTCATTTCAGGGATTTCAGATAGTAACACATACATTTCAGGGATTTCAGATAGTAACATATACATTTCATCCTGAAGAAGCAGGAAGTTCAGACGACCAGTACAGTATCACTAATCGCTAGATAAAAACGCTACACAGCAGATAGCTGTACAAACAAGAAAATAACTGGGTCAATCCAGAGAGCAATCATTTAAAATAACATTCCTCATCAGTCCATGAAATCCTTCATTAAACATGAACAAAAAAAAACACAGGGCTTTTGATCTTGATTATTTTGCAGAGATTCACTGGAAATCAGATTGCAAAGATTTGGAAGACAGATCCTGGACACTACAAACAAACAGAGGTGACCTTCATTTAAATCTTTAGGTGTTATTTCTTTGGTCTCCTAAAAATTTTATAGATTGAGGTAGAATTAGACAGCCATAGTTGTCATTTCTTAAATCACCTCACTACAGAAATTCAGCTTCTGAAGCTGAGGGAACACTGAGCCACTTTTTCAGGAACAGTGGCTTGAAACGTGGTCTGTGGAGAGCGGAGACCTAGTTTGAGCACCTCAGTTGCAATGTTAATGCATGCTTCTCCTTTCTTGCTGTTGCAGAGAATATCCCTGGTCAGTAGCTTTGCTGCTTCCTTGTTCCTTGGGGACTATGCTGCTATAGATTACAGTGATGGTAAGTGTTTATGTTGCACATGCTTCTTCATTGACGTGATGTGAAGGTTGAGAGCAGGAGGATAAGGTCACCTTGGCCTATGTGGCCTATCTCTCTCTGTCTATCTGTTCAATTATATATTCAGGGTTACGAAGGTATTTAGGGGTAGCCCAGCACTCGTGGGAGAGACTGTTCATTAAAATCGCTTGCATGTTTTTAAAGAGAAGACGGTTTTCTATTCAGGGATACAGAGATATTTAGTGAGCAAGTAGTATGAGTGAAGTTATCCAGCAACAAACTCCCCATCCCCAGCTGTGCTGCTTTCCTAGAAAAAGGAGAACATTTCAAGGGGCCATTCTACTTGTGAGATGTCTTACTCATGAAAATATTTAACATATTCTTTAAGCAAGGGGCCCTTGCTTAAAGAATATGCTAAATCATGTGTTGTTTTCAGTCTTTTGAACACTGCTGTGTATATATTGTGGATTGCTTTGCCACTTTCGGGACCTTTTGCTCTGTCTTCTTGTGTAAAATGAGCTCTGGACCACAGATATGTTGCCTGTATATTTATTCTCATGCAAAAACAAAACAAAAGTCTAACTCCTCCAAGGAAGGCTAAACTAAACAGTTCTTAACTAACACCGGACAGCTACGCCGTTTACCGGTGACCAAAAACCCAACCCTTCTACACACAAGCATTTAATACAGTACCTTCTCTTACAGGTCCAACACAGGTCTCTCCCCGGGACTTCACCTTAACACAGACAAACTAACACACATTAAGACCTGCTTTTATACATCTGCCTAAATTACTAGCAGGTGTCCTTAATTAAATGAATAAAACAACAAACACAACCATTTTAACCTGTGGCTGTGTTAAGAGCCACAACCACACCTTCCCCAGTGTGCGGCTCTGCCCTGTCACAATATGTATTTATGGAATGGCTGTTTTGTGCAAGTATCACTCAACCATGTAACCCAGTGCCATTTAAAGTAAGTGTGTGCTGAAGATAAGAACTGTTTGTTAGGTGCCAGTGTATTTGTTTAACTAGGTCAGCAGCATGTTTGCTAATAGAATTTGTTAGCTTATAATGAACTTGGCAAAGGCATTTTACATAAATGCTTGTCCAGATATGGAGAAGCACGTTTGAGATTTTGACAGTGTTTTGATTTATCCTCAGTTATTGTTTTCACACTGGCCTTTAACAGGGATATACAGAGTGGGAAGCAAGTTCACCTAACAATAGCATAACACAGATGAAGGATTGTAGGAAACGTTACAAGCTGATAGGCTCATGTGCATACAGTTGCACTTAGACACACGTTGTTAGTTGAATGATGATTCAATCTAATTAAGTCATCATTGAGTGAGTTGATATAATGAATGGCACACATTTCTGGGCTGGCACCCACAGGGAATGCTGCCTTGCCTTTACACTCCCGCAGGGTGAGGAAGACATCGTCTAGGGCTAGTCACTGACCAGGTGTCCCGGCCAAACCTTCCCAGGCTGCACCAGTCTTGTTCAGAATGCATTCTGACACTCAGTTTGGTCTGACCATCTCTGGATTTATCACAGCTTCTGGACGACTTGCACGATTGGGAGGGGTCTTTTACCACTCTTCTCATCAGATCAGTTTCAGCTGCTTATAACTCCACCCAGCAATGCTTTACAGGGTTCAGAACTGGGCTGTGGGTGGCTCTGCTGTCACACTCCAGTATTAAAACTATCATGAATTGCTTACTACGCTCTATCTATCTATCTATCTATCTATCTATCTATCTATCTATTAAATTAATATATTTTTATTTATTTTTTTGGGATGTTAAATGATAACAAATATTTTTTTTGGACAAAAGCGCTTCTTCAGCTGTGTAGAACAAAAAGTAAACAGTGCAGTAAACTTGTTATTTTTCAAGAATAAGAAATATATATGTATGGCCAAAAGTTTTGCATCACCTAGAATTATAGGATTGAGACATAATAAATAATAATAAAAAACCTATATAAACATAGTTTAGATCTTTTATTTAACATCATATAATCAAAGAAACAACAACATTGAATTGCAAAAGTCTACTGGAAGCCATACTTGTACAGTACAGTAGATTTTTCAGTCTTTCTTTAAGTGTGTGGAAAACTACAAAGCGCTATGTAATTCAATATGCTAACACATAACATTATTCTGCAGGTTTCATTTTGCTTTATGAAGCAACATTTGTTAATTCTATAGGGTTATGCAAAACCTTTGACCATAGCTGTGTGTATATATATATATATATATATATATATATATATATATATATATATAAATAAAATATATATATGCATGACCCTTTTGGGCAAAGCTCAGTTGTAAGCCGTGCCTGTCTGAATACCGCTGCATGTAGTTTGCTGTGGTTCTCTTTGTTGCCAGGCTCTGGGATGAATTTAATGGACATCTCTAAGAAGGAGTGGGCACAGCACTGCCTGGGAGCCGTGGCACCTGGGCTGGGAGGGAAACTGGGCACCCGCTGCCTTCAGTGGCAGTTCTGGTAGGCGAGCAACAAAAACGAAATCTCATTTACACCGAATACACCAGAAACTGCACACACTGGACATGTGTTCCGAAACAATGCTAAAACAGGATGCATGCTGTGTGTGGTTTGAGAGGATTGTGTGCTGGATACAATGTGTTATATTTTTCCATTCAATTACTGTGAACATGCCCTTTTAGATGAATGTTCAGGGACTCATTTCCAATCCTAATTGGTTTCCCCTCTAGGGTTCTGTGTCGTCATACTATGTCCAGCGCTATGGCTTCTCACCAGACTGTAAAGTAATAGCTTTCACAGGGGACAACCCAGGTAAGTATCCAGCCATGTCTTAATGGGTTTAGAGCTCCCCCTTGTGGTTTCCAGTGATACTTCAACAAGTACATTAATTAATACAAGTTATAAATGCCTGATTTTTAGGGATTCATTTTCTATACCTGAATTGTTTGTCTTTGTTTTAAAATGATGCCTGATTGTTAAAAGGCAGGGTGTGTGTGTGTGGGGGGGGGGGTAGGATAGGAAACTTAACAGTACAATTACACATGCAGTGACTGAAGGGGATATAATGCAAACCCCTCTGCCTTCTTTTAAAACACTATAACAGCAGACAGTTAAAGGGGAGTGCAGGCAGCTTGACTGGGGACTGAAGAGAGCTGGTTTGTGTTGAATTTTTCTTGTCCTGTTTTGCCCAGGGTCCTTGGCAGGGATGAGACTCCAGGAAGGAGACATTGCAGTGAGTAAACACACTGCCAATGAATTAATAAAGGGTCCTGTTTGGTCATTGCTCTTTCCATGCCAGATACACAGAGGAGTCCGGGGTCGCTATCTCAGAATGCAGAGATGGAAATAAGACTCCTATTGCATAGCAGTTTCACCATTTGACTCGCACTGGTAAAAGCACGGCCGTGTGGTAACAGTAATAATGGGACATTCGAAACTGAGGAGAAAATCAGAAGTAAAGCAAAAAGAAATGTGACTGTTTGGCTTCTAGAATGCCCAAATGGAAAGCTGGTTTCAATAGGCAAAGGAAGATTCTTTCTTTTTTTAAATTGTGCGATTCTGCAGCTTTATATTTTGTGTATATTAAAGTTTAAGCAGATACATTTTGTGAGTACTGCAACAATGAAATGTTGAATGATTATTTAAAACAACTGAACTATATTGTATGTTTAATTCCAGTCTTGTAAAAATGCAGTTGACTCTGTGGTGTGTGGACCGCTGTATATGGCTGTCACGTGCATGTTTGCTAAGGGATGCTGTGTTTCTGTTGAAGTAGATCAGCCTTGGCACCAGTGACACAGTCTTCCTATGGATTCAGGACCCCAGACCCACAGTGGAAGGACATATCTTTTGCAATCCAGTTGATAGCCAGGCCTACATGGCATTGATATGGTAATGCTTATTTAAAACCCTCTCCTTTGGAAGAATGACATTCCATTATATTATAATGAAATACAATGCACAGTAACAGATAAAACACATTGAACGGTCGTCCGAGTCATTCAAATGGAAACAGTATGAAATCAGGCAGGGTGTTGCAGCTCTCACCACTCTCTAGGTGTGTGTACACTTACAACCTGGACCTGAGCTGGCTTAGGGTCAATCAGATTAAAAGATTCTTATCATGTGAGCCACCCGTTTACACTTGAGCACAGAGCTAGGCTGGCACTGGCCCCTTATGCGCCGCATTGCCTTTGAACTGTAATCTTATTGACCACCCCTTGCATGAAAACATTCCCCCTCCCCAAAGCACAGAGGCGGAAGTGTTTAAATCTAAAGCAAGCCTTGTGTGTTTCTGCTTCAAGGTGGTCGTTCCGTGCTCGTTAAGATTCTCTGACACCATGTCCCTTGTCTGTTGCTTCTAGTTTTAAAAATGGCTCCTTTACCAGAGAGAGAATCAGAGAGGAATGTGCAGGAGGATCATGGGAAGAGTTTTCAAAAGCTCTGAAGGCCACACCTGTTGGGAATAATGGCAACATAGGTAAAGACAAGTGTGCTAAATGTGTCTCGTGTGTCTTTATGAACAAGCAGGCTAATGCTGTGTGTGGAGCTCCAGCCTGCTTAGCTGATTGTGTGCTTCATTTAGGTCACCTGGTGCAGTTCTAGCTTTGGTTCATTCAAGGGTGTCTTAGCCTTATTTTCTAAAACGTTTGGGTAATTTAGTTCTGCAATGTGGTGTTACAGGTAAAGGTGTCTAGAGCACTAAAGCTACAGCACTGTGTGCCAAAACATGCTTAATTAAGAAGACTGACAGCATTGGAATGCCCCCTGAAGTTTGTTTTTCTTAAATTGTCAAGTGGTGTTTTACTTTCAGAATTAATTTAAATTGTATTTTTTATTTTTATTTGTTCAATAAATTCCTTTAGGGGCTGATTTTTTTTTTTCACAATTTTTTCAAAAGTTGAAAAAAAGCTGTTAAAGTTACAACCCTAGAAATAAACACAGCAGGTATTTAATTTAAGGCAGTTTAAGTCTGGCAGGTAGATTATTTTTCAGTTTGTAACGTGAAAGGGTGTTTTCCTTTGACATTTTGACTATAGAGCTTTCTCAGTTTCTTCAGTGGTGAAATTAGTTTTAGGTTGCATTCTTTTACGCCAGGGTTTGGTGTTGTCTCCACCCCTGGGAGAAAGGATGAGAACAGCTCCTAACAGTCATATTAAACAGTAGTACCCTTTCAGGAGGAGATTGCTCTGTTCTCTTAGTGCTGCCAGTCACAGGCAGAGGTGAGAGAATCATCTGTAATTAGTAAACACTTCAAAGTGCTGCATTTAGAAACACTGAAAGAAACGTAAGGAATTCAATGACAATCGAGTTTACAAGACGTTCTAAAAGACTGAGCCCATCAAGATGAATGCATCTTACCAGAACTCTCTCGTGTTGTTTTCAGGAATTTATTTTGATGTAATGGAGATTACCCCAGCAGCCGTGGGGGTTCACAGAGTTAATGGGGAAAACGACAAGGTAAGACCAGCGCTACAGTTGAACAGGTTTTATTACTGTATATTGTATGCAGTCAGTGTTAAGGAGCTTCAACAGTAATAAGAGTCAACACTATCTAATGCAGGGGTGGCTAAAGTTAGCCCTTCCACTCCTGGTCTTTGTTCCAACCCTATTCTAAATTGTTTAGTTGAACCAATTAAACCTCCATCCAGACCTTGAAGTAGTTCATTATATCATTTTACCTGTCAAACCTGGAGTGGAGTGGCCCTCCAGGACCGTGGTTGAACACCCCTGATCTAGTGCATAGCTACTGTGTATTGCCAGCACTACAAAAGAAAACCATTCGAAGTAGCTGGTCACCCGATGGCGCTAGCTTTTACTTCAGCAATACAGTGTATAGCCCTGATTAGCGGGCATTACCCTCTGGTAGTTGGCAGTTGACAGACATGGTCAACTACAAAGATAAAGCCTGATTACCAGGGTTTAATTGCAATTAGAAACTGGTAAGCAGTCCATTTATTGTCTTTTTAAAGCTGTAAATCTCTCAATTACATGTTTATTAACAGATGTTCCGATGTCCATTCATGCCACTTAGTTTCCCATGCTGTGTGGTCACATGATTCTTTAACAGTTCCTTCTTTTGTAACTGTTTTCCAATATTACAAGCATCCTCCATATATCCTACCCGATTATAAGGAACGTGTCCT
The DNA here is from genome assembly GCA_036884735.1 of Huso huso. NCBI lineage: Eukaryota > Metazoa > Chordata > Actinopteri > Acipenseriformes > Acipenseridae > Huso > Huso huso. The sequence continues at coordinate 1,857,826 of CM072665.1, read as the reverse complement.
TCTTCTTCTCCTTGTTGTTTGGCTCAGGTGGCAGGCTTCCCGGAGGAGGTTGAGGTCAGGGCTCTAATTGAGGGCCAGTTCCTGGCAAAGAGAGCTCATGCTGAGAAACTGGGCTATAAAATATGTGAGTATCCTTTCTCTCTACAGTTTACTAGTCAGTGATAAAGGGTCCCTCCTCTTTTGTGGGCATCAAACACATTAAGTGGCTCGCTGAGTCTTATTTTGTGGATAACACCATTTGCTCAACACAACAATTATTCAGTTTAATACTGATGCTTTATTAAACTTCAATATCAGCAAACAATATGAAAAAGGCATGATTACCAATCTCAGAGACACAGTGTGGCAGTCTTCTCTTCTTCCTCTGGTCTAACACATGGGCATTTTTGTTCCCGAAATGATTTACAAAGACCACAAGCCACATTAATATTGTAGGGTCCGGTCGAAAGTGAAGGAAAGAGAAGCACACAGTTTACAGGTTCTCGAATCCAGGGTTTATTGGGATGATTACTCCCGGCCCCTGTCAGCCTGGGCTTACCGCTTCACTGCTGACAAACACACAAACAACAGGGTCCGTAGACCAGTCCTGCCACAGTATAAATCCCGGGTCGTTACAATATATACAGTAGAATTAGGGCTTCTGTTTTTCGGTTTTTAGTAATTGTATTTTTCTGTGCTTATTTTTAGCTATTTTCGAGTTTTATGTAAATCGTTTTTTTGGGGGGCTTTCGTTTTAGGTATACTGTATGAAATTAGTGTTTTCAGTTACTTTCCAAAATGCTTGAAGGTTTTTTTTTTCTGTCAAAATATGTATAGTAGTAATTCGACAGTACTTGCACACTTAAGTTGTACCTTCTTTCCTTTGCTGTGTTTCACGAAATCCCTATGGTCACGGGCACATTCTTCTGGGGTTTTTGTGTGTAGGCATTTTTTTATTTTTTGCCATTTTAAATCCTCTGTATCTTAACTGTAATACAGCTTTAAATCCCGCTAACAAGCCTCCATTCCTGATTGTGATCTTGTTTAAAATCTTGCAAGCGGAGTCTCCAATGTGCTGTCACTGGTTTAATGTATTCAGAACGAATCAATGATAGATACAAGTCAGGAAGGGGGGACATTGCCCAGCAGCACAGGGAAATGTATTTATTATTATTTTTGTTGTAGGTTTTATTTTTTAATGGGAAAATGGTAAAGTCAACTTGACTTTTTTAACCATCTCCACAGTTTTTCTGGTGTTTTCCGGTGTTTATTGGCTATCCACCGATTTTATTTTTTTGTATGGGGGGTGTTTTATCAGGTTTTATCGGTTAAAACCGAAAGTCGGAAACTGCTACTCTTATTTAAAATGTATATATTTTTAATAATAAACTGTAAATAAATAACACAGAATCCAAGGACGTTTCTACACACTTGTATTGTTTCGTACTTGTTTTGTCACATTAACGGACATTTGTTTTTACTTTTAGAAAAAAATAATGCAGTTCAAGCATAGGAGCTTTAGAAGTACTATATGTCCCAGTTTCAACTGAAATGCATTTAAATACGGTAATGTAAAAACAGCAATAAAACAAAATTATAGTGTTGTAGGCCTTTTTTTCTTTTGAGTTTCTATTACAATTTATCATAGCATAATTCACGATGACATCACCAGGATCACTTAACGTATCTGGAATGTTTGAGAGTCAAAAATTGCATTATGGGAGAAATGGGAGTCACGACCTTACTGTGTTCTAACCGATTCTGCACTATAACAGATCGTGTTATAACAGGGTAGCACTGTGTATATAACAACTTTTTCTATGTCCACAAATTATATATATATATATATATATATATATATACAGTGCCTTGCAAAAGTATTCAGACCCCTGACCAATTCTCTCATATTCCTGAATTACAAATGGTGCATTGAAATTTCGTTCTGTTTGATATTTTATTTTAAAACACTGAAACTCAAAATCAATTATTGTAAGGTGACATTTGTTTTATGTTGGGAAATATTTTTAAGAAAAATAAAAAACTGAAATAGCCAGAATTGTCCAGCAATGAAAAGAAACTGAAGTAACAATAAAAAGGAGAGGAGGCTGTGTGGTCCAGTGGTTAAAGAAAAGGGTCTTGTAACCAGGAGGTCCCCGGTTCAAATCCCACCTCAGCCACTGACTCATTGTGTGACCCTGAGCAAGTCACTTAACCTCCTTGTGCTCTGTCTTTCGGATGAGACGTAGTTGTAAGTGACTCTGCAGCTGATGCATAGTTCACACACCCTAGTCTCTGTAAGTCGCCTTGGATAAAGGCATCTGCTAAATAAACAAATAATAATAATAAAGTTAGGAAGAATAAATTTTAAAAGTGTGTTTACTAGATTCTAAGAGGTTAAGAGTGAATATGAAATATTTTTTGAAATCTGAGCAGTCTAAGGCAGTCTGCTGATTGTCCTGTGAAGTCAGTGCTTTTACTTGTGCTCAGTGCTAATTATTATTATTATTATTATTATTATTATTATTATTATTATTATTATTATTACTATTATATCACTGCTAAGCACCGTTTCTATTATCAGCACAAAGGTATGACTTTAGGGTGCCTTGTCACACGTAAATAAGAACAACTCCTTCCTGCTGAATCTTCCCAGGCAGCTTTTCCGGTTTTCTTGTTGAAAGGAATCCGGTTTTCTGTCCACGTCCTCTCTCGCACGCTGTAAGGAGAGCGGTGGCACACTTATTTTCAATGCCAGTTGATTAAGAAGAAGGTTTCACTTTGATTACTGTTCCAGCCTCCTTTGTTGCAAGACTTTGGATAATTGGCACTGCTAGCCATGCTGTTATCTTCAGTTGCATGTGTGAATCAGTCTGTTCCAACCCCCCAGAGTGGGATGACTCTCATTGCCCTTACCCTGAGGGAGAGATTCCTACATCTTCGGAGAGCGGAGTTATTGATGGTCTCTGTCTTAGCAAGAGGCTAATGATCCTGACCTCAAAACTGCAGCAAGAAACAGGACTTCAAAAGTAGAGCATCCAATATAAGCTTACTGTTTCAGCTGTGTTACCGAAGTGATTGTAGGGTCTGCAGTGAAACTCATTGCTCCCACATTACTGCCTGCAGTATAGATTTGTTTAACATAAAAAAATAATTTAGTGGTTTCAAGACAAGGGTGGGAATGAAAAACATATTTTACTATTTACAAAATACCTATTATTAAATAAAGTATTTTCCATGTATTTTTTTTTATAGAGAATATTTCTAATGTTTTTGTAAATAGTTTAAAATAAAATAGAGATTATACCAATTTGACTTTTCCGTCTGAATAAAAATATAACATGCATGTGCAAATATGTTACTTTCGTTGGGTGGTGGACGATGGGACAGGAAATGGGCATGATCAGGATGAACACCCACGCAATCTGGGAGAGAGAACTAGTTATTTACACAGTCACTTCGCTAAAGGGGGCTGCTTTTACAGGTAGATAGCTGTGTAGCGTCCAGGGTCTACAGTGCATGTTGTGATCTACCCAGCTTCCTCATGCGAGAGGTTGAGAATGAACCCCTTTCATACCGACCCAGCCCTGGAATCAATGGCTGTATTGATCAGGCACTAATTAGAAGAAATTAAAAAAAAAATAAAATAAATCTTTTGAAATTAACATTTTAATAGACTGGGCTGCATGCTGGTAAAGTCGATTTCCAGGTATTCATTCCTTAATTACGTTCTTACTTTAATTAACCAAAAAAGATAAAACAGATGCAGTAACTCGTGAATTACAGCTTTGTGTGCAGCACTGCAGAACATTTCAGAAAAACCATTCTGGTTTGCATCTTTAAAACTGCTTTTGGATCGCTTTCTGCCAGTGCTTCTCCCTCAGTCCACTTTAACAAATAGATAGGACTTTTCTCTGTATGATGCTGCACATGCTTTGGTGTGCTCTTTGTACATTGTAATTGTTTTTTTATACACTGAAATTGTCCTTTGTATTGTTTTCCAGGACCCCCTAGTTAATGAGGCCTCGGTTTCAATGGGTAAATCTCCTGGTTAAATAAATAAATAAATGAAAAATAATAGCTTCATCATTTTTTTGTTTCCCTGCAAACCCTAGGCAAGACATCCTGCTCGTGTTTGCACCAATACCAAGAATTTTTGGAAAAACTATTCTTGCCTCTACTCATTAGCTCAAAAATAACTAAAGGCTTGAGTGAAGGAGGGAGGAACCCTAATGAGGAACCCACATCACCATGTCTTGAAAACACTTCAGTGGTGACTGTAATGAACCCACATCACCATGTCTTGAAAACACTTCAGTGGTGACTCTGTAATGAACCCACATCATCATGTCTTGAAAACACTTCAGTGGTGACTGTAATGAACCCACATCACCATGTCTTGAAAACACTTCAGTGGTGACTGTAATGAACCCACATCACCATGTCTTGAAAGCACTTCAGTGGTGACTCTGTAATGAACCCACATCATCATGTCTTGAAAACACTTCAGTGGTGACTCTGTAATGAACCCAGATCACCCCGTCTTGAAAACACTTCAGTGGGTTCTGGTGTGATACAGGGTCCTACAACTAAGTAAGATCATGCGGCGATCCTGAAGGGTAGCCCCCCTAGAAAGATGTGGCTGATTTTAGGGGCGATTGGTCATGCTGCAAGCTGAGGGATTCCCAGTGATTTGCTTTCTGCTGTTGGGGTGCAAGACTGGGGTGAGTCTGAAACTTGAAATCAGCCACCCTCATTTGTTTATTATCGTTTTCAGTCATACGCTCACTCTTCACATCACATCCCTTCTGAAGTGCTAGTATTCAGCTATTACCGACCTACAAGGCCACTACCTGGTCCTGCTTATATTGCTGAGATGCGGGTTCTGTGTGCACAACGTCTTGGATTATTGGTGGAGCTCAGAGTTCGACTCTACCCAGGGAGTGCGTGCCTTCCTTCTCAACTGCAGGCAGTTTACACTTTTACAGAAAATGTAAAGGTGGCAGCCCCAGTATTCAGTGCTATCATTGTGTGCCTTTCACTAGAGATTAGAAGGCTGGAGGGTTGAAGCTGTCCTTCCTCTTAGAATCGAATTGCTTTTCTTAAGTCCTGGGGTGGAGCTGTTTTTGGCTCTTGCTGGAATTGAGATTAATGACCTTTGACAAGCTGTGCCTTCTGTTGCTCTATATGAAATCTGCAGATGCAAATTTCAAGACTTCTTCCAAAGTTTTATAATGATTTAACTTTGCAGAAGTTTGGGCGTGCCTAAACTTTATTAGTCATTAATCTGATTAAACATGTTAACTACTTTTCATAATCACATCTTTATTAGAAATTATTATGATTTATTATTGAGTTTAGAAGCAATTAACTTTGAAACTTTGTGCGTGCAATGGAGGTGAGCAATTGTTATCGCTATCTGTTTTCTTAAAGGTGTTGTTTCTACAGTGCCTTGCGAAAGTATTCGGCCCCCTTGAACTTTGCGACCTTTTGCCACATTTCAGGCTTCAAACATAAAGATATGAAACTGTAATTTTTTGTGAAGAATCAACAACAAGTGGGACACAATCATGAAGTGGAACGAAATTTATTGGATATTTCAAACTTTTTTAACAAATAAAAAACTGAAAAATTGGGCGTGCAAAATTATTCAGCCCCTTTACTTTCAGTGCAGCAAACTCTCTCCAGAAGTTCAGTGAGGATCTCTGAATGATCCAATGTTGACCTAAATGACTAATGATGATAAATAGAATCCACCTGTGTGTAATCAAGTCTCTGTATAAATGCACCTGCACTGTGATAGTCTCAGAGGTCCGTTTAAAAGCGCAGAGAGCATCATGAAGAACAAGGAACACACCAGGCAGGTCCGAGATACTGTTGTGGAGAAGTTTAAAGCGGTTTGGATACAAAAAGATTTCCCAAGCTTTAAACATCCCAAGGAGCACTGTGCAAGCGATAATATTGAAATGGAAGGAGTATCAGACCACTGCAAATCTACCAAGACCTGGCCGTCCCTCTAAACTTTCAGCTCATACAAGGAGAAGACTGATCAGAGATGCAGCCAAGAGGCCCATGATCACTCTGGATGAACTGCAGAGATCTACAGCTGAGGTGGGAGACTCTGTCCATAGGACAACAATCAGTCGTATACTGCACAAATCTGGCCTTTATGGAAGAGTGGCAAGAAGAAAGCCATTTCTTAAAGATATCCATAAAAGTGTCGTTTACAGTTTGCCACAAGCCACCTGGGAGACACACCAAACATGTGGAAGAAGGTGCTCTGGTCAGATGAAACCAAAATCGAACTTTTTGGCAACAATGCAAAACGTTATGTTTGGCATAAAAGCAACACAGCTCATCACCCTGAACACACCATCCCCACTGTCAAACATGGTGGTGGCAGCATCATGGTTTGGGCCTGCTTTTCTTCAGCAGGGACAGGGAAGATGGTTAAAATTGATGGGAAGATGGATGGAGCCAAATACAGGACCATTCTGGAAGAAAACCTGATGGAGTCTGCAAAAAGACCTGAGACTGGGACGGAGATTTGTCTTCCAACAAGACAATGATCCAAAACATAAAGCAAAATCTACAATGGAATGGTTCACAAATAAACATATCCAGGTGTTAGAATGGCCAAGTCAAAGTCCAGACCTGAATCCAATCGAGAATCTGTGGAAAGAACTGAAAACTGCTGTTCACAAATGCTCTCCATCCAACCTCATTGAGCTCGAGCTGTTTTGCAAGGAGGAATGGGCAAAAATTTCAGTCTCTCGATGTGCAAAACTGATAGAGACATACCCCAAGCGACTTACAGCTGTAATCGCAGCAAAAGGTGGCGCTACAAAGTATTAACTTAAGGGGCTGAATAATTTTGCACGCCCAATTTTCAGTTTTTATTTGTTAAAAAGTTTGAAATATCAATAAATTTTGTTCCACTTCATGATTGTGTCCCACTTGTTGTTGATTCTTCACAAAAAATTACAGTTTCATATCTTTATGTTTGAAGCCTGAAATGTGGCAAAAGGTCGCAAAGTTCAAGGGGGCCGAATACTTTCGCAAGGCACTGTATATGGTTTAATATTAGTTTAAGACTAATATAAGCTGAAGATCCCTGTTTATACATTAATTGTTCCCAGTAACATATACAAGCATATCAACAAAAGCATCTTTTAAGGGAAAAGGTCCTGAGCAATAATTACAATATTATAACCTTCTACTGCTGGGAGTTGCACCATACAGTCCCTATTGGGATCACAGCAGTAGAAAGTGACACACAGGCTTGAAGCAGAGATAAGGCTTGTGTCCCTGGCGGTAGAAGTATATTTTGTTATTGGTAAGTATATTTTGTTATTGTACTGTAAACAAACTGTAAGCAGAGTTGTTCTTACTGGAATGTAGGAAGGACAGAAGGCTAAATAATGGAACTCTAGGGAAGGGTATGCTGGGAGAGTTGGTACGCGACTGACCCTTAACCCTTTCGTGCATGAAATATTGAAAATAGCTGAAATTGCTTTATATGGGGGAAAAGGGCATCCTCATATGAGGTCATCGTGCATTTGAGTCTTCCATGTGACCCCATATAAAGACTAGAAGAGTTTTTTTAATCCGTCCACATATTAGATCATATCTGAGGTTGCTTTTATCCGTAGGGGTGACTCATTGCTGACTGACATCTGTTCCTGCTAAGTTGCTGCTGAGTTTTATGTTTTATGTTTGATGAAGTGTTTTTTACTCCTTATTTATTGTGTTTGATCTTGTTTGCTGTGGTGGTGTGAGCCTTGTGCCTGGTCCTCATTGTAAATGAGAATTTGTTCTCAATTGACTCAGCTGGATAAATAAAGGTTTGAGATTGATTGATTGATTGAGGTTGCCAAAATGTATTAGAACACCCCATTGCTTCTGTAGTTCAGCAGTGTGCACATTCACCCGTTGCTTCTAGTTCAGCAGTGTGCACATGTATTAGAACACCCGTTGCTTCTGTAGTTCAGCAGTGTGCACATGTATTAGAACACCCCATTGCTTCTGTAGTTCTGCAGTTGCTTCTGTGTTCAGCATGTATTAGAACACCCCATTGCTTCTGTAGTTCAGCAGTGTGCACATGTATTAGAACACCCCGTTGCTTCTGTAGTTCAGCAGTGTGCACATGTATTAGAGCACCCCATTGCTTCTGTAGTTCAGCAGTGTGCACATGTATTAGAACACCCCATTGCTTCTGTAGTTCAGCAGTGTGCACATGTATTAGAACACCCCATTGCTTCTGTAGTTCAGCAGTGTGCACATGTATTAGAACACCCCATTGCTTCTGTAGTTCAGCAGTGTGCACATGTATTAGAACACCCCATTGCTTCTGTTGTTTTGATTTGTTGTGCATATGAAATCAAACCATTGTAACTGAAAATATTAGAAAATTGTCAAAATAGGCAAATTAGTGATTGTCTAATTGAATCGATGACTTCAATAGGCCACACGTGCAATTAATTTAACATATTAAGAGGAACACACAGCCACAAATGGTAAAATGCAGGAGACTTTTTAGACGCTGTTTAAGATGCCTAATTAAAGCACAAAGTGGTCTAACATTTTGACACGAGTGCCTATTGTTTCTATATCACTGATTAGTGAGCGGAAATGTAAATTCTCTCACCCAGAGGTTTTCATGCAGGTCCGGTATATTAAGGATAGAAATGACAAACCGTGAGGTGTTCTAATACATATGCACAGTACTGTATATATAAAGAACATGTTTTACTTGAATGAGACTCGAGTACAACAAAGAAACCATCAATGTCATTTTAATTAACTTTTTTAATATGATAATTTCTTCATGCAGTATTTATTTTTACAAACATGCAACATATTACTTGATGAAGTGGCATCCAACATCCTGAGGATGGCAGTATAATCAACTACTTGGTGGACCGTAACCGTAATATCTCCATAGTGTATTGCAGCACCTTTTTTTTTTATCAATAATTAGTTTGAGCCTTGCAAACAGCCACTGTTGTAATTGAAACCTTTACTACTGTGTGCTTGTTTTGTAGTTTTGTTTTTGAATTTACATGGGCTGGCTTTGAAATTGCTACTTGGCAACCTTTTACTGTGCTTCTGTTTTCAGATGTGCTCAGCTTTGTGGTTGAGTGACTGAAAATGTTGTGAAAAGGCATATTTTATGATGTGTAATAACATCAAATGATCATTTAATGATGGACTATGTTAAAACGCAGAAAAAATTGTAAGATCGGGAGAGTGTGCATTCATAGCAACTATAAGAAATTCAAGAAGCAATTGGTGAGTTACATACGATACGCTATCTCATGTAAAGAGTGGATCACGATCCATGGACACAGGATCAATTGTTAAACCTCTATTAAGGATCAAATAATAAAAGCATTAGCAGATGACAGGAAATTAGATTTCTGGTTTGAAATGCCTTGATAGCATTTTCATAAAGCTATGCAGTTCAGTGCTATGAATGCACTGCTGTTAAATAGGTTGCTGCATACCAATTGAGTAGTGGCATTATGTACCAGCTCTTGTGTTCGGATCTATTTGATTCCACAAAGGAAAAATCAACCTTCTGTGGAAGGAAGGAAATGCTATCACTGTGGCACTGTGAGTTAGTGTATGGGATGAGCAGTACCAGTCATATAGAATGGTACTATTCATGTATAATAGGATAGTGATGCTATCACTGTGAGTTAGTGTATGGGATGAGCAGTACCAGTCATATAGAATGGTACTATTCATGTATAATAGGATAGTGATGCTATCACTGTGAGTTAGTGTATGGGATGAGCAGTACCAGTCATATAGAATGGTACTATTCATGTATAATAGGATAGTGATGCTATCACTGTGAGTTAGTGTATGGGATGAGCAGTACCAGTCATATAGAATGGTACTATTCATGTATAATAGGATAGTGATGCTATCAGCTGAGGGAACACAAAGCACTTTTCCAAGAGACCGGGATACCTAGTTTGAGGCAACTTTGCTGTATCAAAGTCCAAGTCTGCCCTGAACTAAGTTCCAAGTGGCTTTGTGTTCCCTCAGCTTAATTATTGCGTAGTTGCTTCCCAGTTTTATCCACATGCACAAGATATCCACAATATCCAAAAAATATGTATTCAAATAAACTGCAGTTAACTTCCTTCTTAATGGCATAAAAACAGTGTGTAGTTTAACTGCAAATAAAAACCACAACAAAATGAATTCTTAGTAAAATGTAGAACCTACTGGGGGTCATTGTTTGGTAAAAAGGGTTTAATGCCTCGCTCATTTCCTCTCATTCTTTTACATGCCAATGGTTATAAAAAGCTGTTCCATCATATTTGTATACAGTGGAGTCCCTCTGTTATTAATTAGGAACAGAGTAAGAGGGTTCTAATTGAGCGCTGGCTCAGACACAGAGTTGTTGTCATGGTAACTTGGTCCTTAGTAATGACAATGAGGAACAATTACACATTTTAGCTGCTGAACTTCAAGATTGGCTTCTAAAGTTTACAGCAACCTAACATGTGTCAACAATGTAGCTGGACACTCAAAAAAGAAATCCTGCAATGCATTGTGGTTTAGCTCGCCATCCCAGCAATACAAATTGAGCTTGACTGACTGGCCAGAAATTGGTCTGCACTGCTCAGATTAAATCTGTTCCCACATCTAACATATTCGCTGATGTGTCAATTTCACACTTGTTATAAAGTCGGAATTAGATTGCAGCATCTTTACAGTGACCCACACCAGTGTGTACCCATCCTGTGCAAACCGGCGATAAACACAGATGACTATAATAAGTCAACTTTAAGCATATCGGATAACCAGAAACATTTTATAAACCACACACAACCCAGAAGCATGCTGTGTACATGCTATTTATCATGTGTTGTCAAAGTGCACGCACTGTGACATGACATGGAGCTAATGCCACACCACTTCCAGCATTTTCAAGGTGCCACTGAAGTGATCCAGAACAGGTCCATGAAATCATGGTCTCCAGTAGCACCTGAACTCCCCTCATGTCCACTGAGATTTTCCTGACAATCTTGCACACCGACTCACTGTTCCATTAAAATGGTGTTGACAGCCTGCAGGGTCCTCCCGAAGGTCTCCCCTGGTAAAAGCATGGCTGTGTGGTGTGCAGAGTGAGTCATACAGTCAGGGGAGTGCAGGGGTCCCAGAGGGTCTCCCCTGCTAAAAGCACGGCTGTGTGGTGTACAGGGTGAGTCATACAGTCAGGGGAGTGCAGGGGTCCCAGAGGGTCTCCTCAGCTAAAAGCACGGCTGTGTGGTGTGCAGGGTGAGTCATACAGTCAGGGGAGTGCAGGGGTCCCAGAGGGTCTCCCCTGCTAAAAGCACGGCTGTGTGGTGTGCAGGGTGAGTCATACAGTCAGGGGAGTGCAGGGGTCCCAGAGGGTCTCCCCTGCTAAAAGCATGGCTGCGTGGTGTGCAGGGTGAGTCATACAGTCAAGGGAGTGCAGGGGTCCCAGAGGGTCTCCCCTGCTAAAAGCATGGCTGCGTGGTGTGCAGGGTGAGTCATACAGTCAGGGGAGTGCAGGGGTCCCAGAGGGTCTCCCCTGCTAAAAGCATGGCTGCGTGGAGTGCACGGTGAGTCATACAGTCAGGGGAGAGTAGGTTCAGGTCCTGGCTGTGCGACATAACCAGTTTTTATAAGTTGTAGGACCGAGATATACAGTGGTTTGCAGAAGTATTCACCCCCTACTAATAATGTCACATTTTGTTGAATTACAAATAATCTACCCACAGTTTTTCAAACAAACTTTTTTTTATTCAAAGCTGTAGTGGTTAAACTGAACAGTGTTATATGAGGAGGAGGTTAAATGTCAGCAAAACTGTACAAAATAAAATTTACTGGTTGCATAGGTATTCAGCCTGTCACGGAGTGACCTTAAAACACTTCCCTTGTACAAGTGCGAGCACCTTTTTTGAGTGAAAGGTATATGCGGCCAAGATGTCTGACTCTTTGATAGAAACGGCTTCATTTCTTTGAAATCTTCCCACTGACAGTGGGAATGAGGATGTAGAGATGGGAGCCCAGCTAACAAGATTGAAGTTTTTGCAGGTATCAGGCTTTTAAAGGCTGTCACCCACACCTGTGAACAGAAACTGTCTCACTGAGAGCAGAAACTGACCCAAGACTGTCACAGCTACTGGAAGCAGGCCGATCTTTGAGAAACAAATTGAATATTTGTGAAACTGCAAGAAATATTGTAATGACTGTAATGTGTTTTAGAAAATATTTTTAGCAGATGTGCACAGGCCTGTCGTGGTGTTTGCAGAACCAGTCTAAGCTGAGCCTGGTGGAGAGTTTGAATCCTTTTGGGAACGTGCTGAGTTATTATACATGAATTGGATGATTTAAACTAACCTGTATTGATTGAAGTAACATGATATACTCTTTGTCAATAATTATAATAATACTGTATATGTTCCTTTCAAAAAGATCTGTATGCTCAGTAGAAAACAATGGATAGTTGTGTGCAGTCTGTGAAAGCACCTGCTGGAAGGAGTCAAACTCGGCAGGCTGTTATCATAAGGCCTTGTTAACGCATTCCAGTTTTATGAGAAAAAGTAGCCAATTTCTTTCGTTGCTTTACTTTCATTAATTTTGGATAACAGAAGGTAGGAGCATGAGAAAATGCTTACGGTAGTGTCTCATTTTAATCAACACCAAAAATTGGCAAAAGATGTCTTAAAATCTGCTTCAACTGGATTTTGTATGAACAGAGAAAGGGGTCAGACTTAATTCAGTAAAATAATATTAGCAACTGTTATACTGAAGGAACTGAATTAGAAATATATGTTATAAATTAATTTAAAGTTAAACTGTTATACAAATAAATGTATTATTGTGTTTAAAGAACATATTACAGATAAAACCAAAAGAAGTTCAATACTAACTGACACTGTCAAATATTGTAATAATTGTACTGTGTTTTAAAGAATATAAAACCAGCATAAATAATATTGCAGCAAATTATGAACAGGTTACAATGATTTGAACTAAGAAAACTGAACAAGTGTTAATGTTAGAAAAGTGGCAGTCAAAGTGAGATTTACTTGTAGTCCCCAGTTTTGAATCCAAGGTCTTTCTATAATAAGAAAACCTGGTAGTAGAAGGGAGCATTCCACGAATCAGGGGAGTTGTGTCCCGTCACAGTTCTTATCAAATAAGTAACGACTTTCATTGGGAGAAAACTGATTTCATGCGATGAATTTGGAGAAGTGCTTACAATGGTGTTTCATATTAATCAAAACAATAGTCTTGGCAAGAAAACGGTGTCTGAATCCTGCTTGAGCAGCAACTTTTAGAAACAGAGAGAGAGGTCAGGCATAGTCTGAGAATGGTACAAGTTAAATAAAGCTATTATATTTAACATGTTCATTATAGCTTGCATTTAAATGAAACTAACTGAACTGACCACTGTATGCTTATTCAAAGGCAGTCTTTGTCAAAAACTTTGTCAACACACATTTGTATATGACGTTAAACTGACCCATTGACAACACACTGAAACACACTGAAATGGTAATGTAATATGCGGCTAAGAGGGACATATAATTTTTTACTAAATAATAATATAATTTTAGCTAAATATAATCAAATAGAGCTGGTGTTACATATTAAAAACATCTCTCATATATACACATATACTTGTATTATATTATAGCAAGGATTCTGTGAACTTTGGTCCACCTGACTTTTTAGAAAAAGGAGGAGTTGGAAAAAGAGAGCGATGAAATCATGTTCCAATATTTTTTGGCAAGAAGATACATTCAATCAGTTTTGAAAAAGGAATTGAACAGATCCTTCTAGAATGTATCATTAACTTAAAGATAAGAAATGTCAAGGCTGAGTGATGATTAGATTTACTTGGGACCTGATGTATTCAATGGAGGGAAAATCCTATAAAAACCAAGGTAAAACCCCAGTCAAGTATCGCTCAACTTGCTAACTACAAGCTGATGTGATCCATGCTCTGAAGATCTCTGAAAAACTGATTGCTGTTTGGTGGTATTCACAAGTCTCTGCCTTTTGAAGACAGTTCTTATTCTTCAATATATCCTACACTACACTTCCATATACTGGAAGGTAAGCATATATTTGAATTTAATATCTATTTTATATTGATGCATTGCTATAAGGTATAGAAATTATGTGTTAGTCTTAAGAGAGTGATATATATATATTGAATGTTCTAGAATTTAGAGGTGGGCGTTTTTAGCTTTATGCATGCATAGCCTAAGGGCTAAGCATATCATTAAACATATCTGTATTACTGTATTGAAGTATTAATGCTGTTAAACCTGTAAAGGTACCAGATCGCCTGGACTGCTTTTTACTTGGGATTTATGGTGGTCTGCGCAACCAACCAATCCAAGCATTTAATAAACTGAAAAGAGCACTACTGCTCTGATTCGTTAAAACTTCAAATTAAATGAGTGATTTTCTTTATTATTAAAAAGTCATCTGGACACGTTGCAAGCCCAGTACATGAACAATCCACTACAGGAGTTTAAAACATCTCTGTCCTCCTTGAACGTCTCCCCCCGAGTATATGAGTGTGCTCAGAGCATATACATAAATAAAAACGGTACGTTGCAGAAAATGTTCTGACAAGCCCCTTAAGTCAGTACTTGGTAGAAGCACCTTTTGCAGCAATTACTGCTGTGAGTCTCTTTGGAGAGGTCTCTACTAGCTTTGCACAGTACGATGGTGACATTTTTTCCCATTCTTCACAGGAAAATTGCTCCAGTTCTGATAAGTTTGTTGGGGATCGTCGATGGACTGCAATCTTCAAGTCTAAAATTTTTGATTGGATTTAAGTCAGGACTTTGACTGGGCCACTCAAGAACATTAATTCTCTTCTTGTTCAACCACTCCAGTGTGGCTTTGGCTTTGTGGTTCGGGTCATTGTCCTGCTGAAATGTGAATTTCCTCCCCAGTTTCAGAGTCTTGGCTAACTCAAACAGGTTTTCCTCAAGGATTCGCCTGTACTTTGCACCATCCATTCTCCCCTCTATCCTGACAAGCTTCCCAGTCCCTGCTGAAGAGAAGCATCCCCATAACATGATGCTGCCACCACCATGCTTGACAGTTGGGATGGTTCAATTTTTGTCTCGTCTGACCACAAAACCTTTTTCCACTTGTTTGCAGTATCATCTACATGCTTTTTTGCAAACTCCATACGTGCTTTAAGATGAGGCTTTTTGAGTAATGGCTTCTTTCTTGCCACCCGTCCATACAGGCCAGCTTTGTGTAGGGACCGGCTTATTGTTGATGTGTGAACACTGACTCCCATCTCAGACACAGAACTTTGCAGATCTCTCAAGGTCATTGTTGGCTTCAGAGTGACACCCCGAACCAATTTCCTGCTTGCCCGGCTGCTCAGTTTGGGAGGGCGACCTGATCTGGGTAGTGTCTGGGTGGTATGATGCATCTTCCACTTCTTAATGATGGACTTCACTGTGCTGAGAGGGATAATCAGCGCCTTTGAAATGTTCTTGTACCCTTCTCCAGCTCTGTGCTTCTCTACCACTTTATCCCTGACTTGGTCTTCATGGTTGCTTTGTTGGATCGCTGTGTGTGTTGCAGCTTGAAAGTCTTTATATACCTGGGGGAAATTATCTGCAAGTTAAACCACTTTGACTACACACAGGCTGAAACCATTTCACTAATTTTGTGACCTTTCAAACAAATCATTTGCAATTGAGCTGATTTAGGGCTGCAGTAGCAAAGGGGTTGAATACTTATGCAACTGAGATTAATCTGTTTTTCTCTGTAAATCTTACTTTTTGATATTCTATATGTATTTTTTAACTTTATCAATGTGGAGTAGTTTGTGTAGATTCTACATGTAAAGTCTAATTTGAAAGCGTCGTGGAGTACGCTCAGGTGCCAACAAAATGTGAAAACCTTGCAGGGGGTGAATACTTCTGCAAACCACTGTATGTATGTGTGTGTGTGTGTGTGTGTGTGTGTATATATATAAACAGGGCAGCTGGCTCTTTGAGCTAATATATATATATATATATATATATATATATATATATATATATATATATATATATATATATATATATTTTAGCTCAAAGAGCCAGCTTTTGATATGTTGTACATATATATATATATATATATATATATATATATATATATATATATATATATATAACATTAGTTTATAAGTTGATAGCCTAATACAGAATGAGAGTAATATTTACCACGTCTGGGTGACTGCCAAATTAGAATGTCGCTTTTGGTTGTAAGGAAATGCAATGAGCTTGTTTGCAGCTTGCTGTGATGCTGCTGTTTGGGTGTGGTTACCTTCAGGGACTTTTGCTGTCTACTTCAATATATGGTCATGTCAGCATCTTGCTGGCTTCCACAAATGTAAACTTATTGTTTAGCACACAGGAGCCACAAAGCAGAGGTTTTACAAATGAATAATTGTAACAATGTGTTTTCAAACACATACACACGTTACACAAAGTAAATGTTATATAGAAAATTAAGCTCATTCCAACAGGTGTAGAAGAGGAAGCTGGCTTGGTCGTGGGATCAGAGGATGCCCATTGAACCTTCAGTTCTGAGCCGTGAGGGGAATTGCTGCGGTGAGGGGAAAAAATGATTGGACATTCCACATAAAAACAATTAAAATAAAACACTGCAGCCTGCACTAGACAAGGCACCATCTGCTTGCAATAATCTATACATTAAACTTGCTTTTGAGCTGCAGAGCAAGCCATTTTTAAATTTGATTTTTTTATCTAATTTCGACTCAATAATGATTTAATTCAAATTAAAAATCCAATAACATCCAACCAGTTTCTTTTTTTTGGAAATGTCATTAAGCTTTCAGTTTAATTGAATCTTAATTAGCGCAAACTCTCCTAATGTTAATTTTGTACCTCCGCCTCATTTCACTGGAATAAATACTAATCTGTGTGCAGCCAAGCTGCAGACAAAACCTTGTTAGATATATTGGCAGTATTTCAGACAACGAATGAATGTTCTTTAGCTTCCGGCAGAAAACCAGGAGCTGCAGTGAGCAGCATTGCCTTTCAGAGTCGAGTGGATTCATGTTGAACTATCTCTTGACTGGCGTTGAGTGTCAGTCACTTATTTAAAGAAAAGCAAGTCTTTAGAGCAGGATATACTGACTTCATAGCAAGACTTGCTGGGAGAGTGAGACTAGCCCTGTCTTTCCATGCTGAATGCAATGAAGCGCTTTGTGCTGAAATTACTAGTTTATTACCAAAACTCTTGCTGGTTTTTGAGAAACTTTGGGGTTAGACCTAATCAGACAAGAAGCCACAAGGATACACGGTGTTGGAGGGAACTGTATCTGTCATATTAATGTCTGATCCCCAGTTCAATGTGTAACATGTTTTACAGAGAGACACACGTGACTGGATGTTATATGTATTAGATGTAATATATTACAGTGTAGCATTATATCGTAGAGATAGAGGCTGTACTGCAGACGTATTTGTTGGTACCCTCCACAAAAACGAAGAATGCAAATTTTCTCTGAAATAACTTGAAACTGACAAAAAAGTTTAAACCACCTTGTTTTTTAAGATTGAGACATAATTTGCTTTTGATTTTATATTCAACATGATATAAATCTTTTATTTAACATCATGGAATCAAATAAACTACAAAATTTTGATATTGTGAAAGTCTCAACCGAAGCCATAATAGTACCTGTTAACAGTATTTCATGATAGATTTCAAACTGTCTCAGGTTTGATGGGTTTTCCAATTTTCATAGAAGTATATGATTCAGAAACTTCAGAATAGTCTGTTTTGTTCTTATCCAAATATCCTGGTATGTAATTCAATATGTTAATGTACCATTATTCAGCAGGTTTCATGCAGCCCCAAAACATAACCCAGCCTCCTCCATGTTTAGCACCATAAGCCTCATGAAGCAGTTAATTCTTTTTCTTTTTCGTCTGTGAGGGATGTGATGCAAAAGCTTTTTTCATATGTCCAAAGGGTAGCTGAAGTGTTTCTGTTTAATTGATGTTCTGTTTCTTTCATCTTTCTCTAATGGAAAAAAGTCCTTTGCTTGGCATGTAATCCTGATCACATACATTTTTCCTCTTAGCGGCCCGCGGATGCTGTTTTTAAAGGAAAACATACCTGGCATATTCCTTTACCATGCTGAGACCAAGCCCCTTGCTGTGTGGGTTCGGGGGTAAACAACAGCTATTTCTATTTAAATAGCCAGTTGGGACTTCTGCAGATAAAGGCCAAGCATTTGTTTTCACAGCCACATAGTTTGTGAGTTAGTCTCCAAGCTAGTTTAATAATTTAACCTTCAAGTATTCTACAAAATAGAAATCACTTTTCAAAATGAAGCTAATGTTATGTCTACCTGGTGTGATTTCTTTTTTTTAACATCATTAATCAAATAAACTACAAAATGGGTTCTCTTTCAGATTTCTTCGATTTCTGGAACACCAGTAGCCATGACAGCAATGTGGGTTATTGTTATTGTATTTTTATTTTGATTAACTCTGACTGGACAGACTATATATCAGAGAATGTACTGAGAAGATTCCACAGTGTTCAGCTCAATATAGACCATTGCATATTGTGTTCTTTTTTTTTTTTTTTTTTTCTTTTTTCATTATCGGTTCTCTTTCAGATTTCTTCGTTGCTAACTTTTTTATTTTGATTAACTATGAACTTTTTCAGAGAATGTAGCTAAGGGTTACAATGAATGGAATTGCACAGAATCACATTGACAACGGTGTCTCATGACCACCAAAGGATGACCAGAGAAGCAGCCTAAGATAGGGCGTGGCCTTTTTCAGTAGCTCTTTTTCCTTGTATATTGATCCAGCTTCCAAGTGCTTAACCATTCTAGCATCACGAAAAAGGTTGTAGCTCCCTTTTTGGAATCACTAATTAAGAGGCTATAAAAATGGAAACGCTAGCCCGTTCATCCGAACAGCTGGAGAGCATAGCAATGGTTTGTATTAATTAGCGTTCAGATGTTTACAAAAACAGCAATACACGTACATGTATTTGACTCTAAAGGTTTGTTTAAAAATGAGTATTTTTCTGATAGCCCCTATAACGGCACTCTGCAAAGGACATCTGACAGCGGTACGGAAGCGTTATTTACAAGTATAATAAATGAAAGACTGAGTCAAACAAGTGAAGCACTGCTGTTTTATTTGTGTGCACATGCAAATCAATTCATTGCTTTCACGTTTTTTTTTAAAACGTTAAAGAAAAATGAAAAACCGTAAACTGAATTCAGTACTGTTGGTCCTAGTTTTGCGCTTACATTTGTGTGGATATTTCCCCCAAAACAACAATGAAGATTGACAGTTTATGTCATTTGAAATTAAATCAGTGATAATACAGTATCACATCATTCTGAACAGCTTCTGTACAAGTTTAAATTCCAAATGAAATTAACTCGGGCTACACCTGTAATGTGTAACTTGCGTTTCTTCTCAATAAATTCACATTTACTGTTTTAACTGTCTTATCTCTTTATACAACGTAAAACGTTTTTAGTGAATAAAAATAAAAACTGGTATTGTTCAAAACTGAAGATTATATAACATGCCTAGGCAAAGATCTATATACAGCTCCCAACAATTAATTAGGCACAAAACCCCAGACCAGGCACATGCAGATAAGAACTTGAACTTGAAGCATAAGTGGAAGCGACTGTAAGTGTAAATCACAGTCAGCACATACTAGCATAGAAACAAAAATGATGTCCCTCGTCCCACACTGTATGATGAGTAAAAGATAAATACATTCATATTTTCTCATGGTTTTTCGTTTTACATTTGCTTTTGTAATTTCTAAATATTGTTTATATAAAATCAGTGTTCTTGTCACGAACCCAAAATAAATGGTACTTTTCTTATCTTGAATATATGGTAAGACTAGTGTTTCAAACATATATTAACTAAAAATAAAAAGTCTTCATGAATTTATATAACAAACATGCACATACTGTACAATCCGCACAGTTACTGTTTTTTCCAATGAGCACGCACATAGGTTGACCGAGTCTAACCGCACTTGGCGTGAGTTTGCTGTCCCAACGTCAAGAACGAGGTGACGACGATATTCTTTGATACATTTTCACGTGTGTGGTCAAATTCGAAAAATAGTTTGCTGGAAACGATTTCTCTTTATTTTCGAAAAAGTTTCAAAAAGTCTGTTAACTCAGGCCCGGTGCGTTCCGCTAGGACTCCAGCGCTGCTGCTTGTAGACGTTCGTGTTCGGTAAACTGTCGGGTGAGCTGCGCCAGACTTCTCCAACTTGTATGCATATTAACAGCTTACCTGAGGTATGTTTTTGTTTTCATTGTAAAGAATCGCTCATATTGTTTTCTACTGGTTTAAGTAATTATTGTTTACTGGTATTGTGGCAAGCTGTGGGGAACTCTCTGGTTTATGAACATGCCAGTCTGGCCGAGGACGTGAGCGTTGATCACTGTTTATTATATATTGCTGTTGTTTACTTACTGTTTATTTGCTTATTTGTGCTGTCTGTACTGAAGAAGTTTCAGTGTGTTCATGGCTATTTATTTATTATCACGTAGAGTTCAAGATGTAAATCCGCTGCATTAGACGTCTGTCTGATTTATTTTTATTTTTTAGTAGATAAATCAACTGCAGAATTAAAAAACAAACAAAAAAGATATTAAACAGCAACAACACAATTTTTGTATTTTACAGTAAAACTACTTTGTACACTTTTTTATTTCTTTTTTTACAAGTAGTATATATTAATAAAATAGCAGCGCGGCATTTAAAGAGGGAGGGGGGAGGGGGTAGAGTGCGGACTAACTCCCCCCCCGGAATTTCAAGGGTTTCTCATAAACGGGTAGGGGGTGATCACTGAATGAAATGATTCCCAGAATATCCTTTTCTATGGAGCAGACCCTTGCGATACACTGCATCTACACTCATCCTAGTGTTTATCACCCCTTCATGGCAGCTGTCAATACCACAGGATGGGCTTCTCCTTCCCAATTCACTGCAGATCAACTGCTGTTAAGCAAACAGCATGGATTCCCCTGGTAAAGCCACAGTAAACCGCGATCTTCAAGCAGTTTCGTTACTTTAAATTCATTAGGTGAGGTTTAATGTCAGTGTGGGTGCTCAATAGACAGTACTGTATTTTACTAAAGGAAGAAAAAGTGCAGACATGTCCAGTCTCGAACATTTTAGAGACTTTTTTGGTGTAGATTTTACCAGCGGCACTCCTTAAAGAAAGGAAATGGCCATGCTTTTTAATGGACCCCCTCACTTCTATTTGTAATATTGTATTGAAAAACCCAAACCTAATTTGAATGCATTTTGACTTATTTTGTCTCTTTTTACAGACACACAGCTGATAATGGGGTTGTTTTTAACGTGTATTAATAACGTTTGCTGATATTCCTTTATGGGGGTGGGGGGGGGGGGTTACCATGACAACGGCACCCCCTTTTCACTTATTTTGCCTCTGTTTCCATCATCTGCCACTCATGTAAAGGTGCAAGATCATCTGTTATGATACAGGTTTCAGAGTTGGGCTCCAGTAACAGTCACTGCAATGAATGTGCAGCATCACAAAGCAGCTCTATCTGGCTTTGAGCTGACACTCCACTCAAACGGGCAAACTCAAATGATAATTAAAACACAACCCCAGCTAATGGCCCACTCTGCTGCAGAAGGTCTTCCTAGGTCTGGTAAAGAGGGAAATTAACTTGGGAAAGGACCTGTTTTCACTTGTTTCCTTTTCTGACACTGTCTAAACCAATCAGTTAGAAGCGTGTCCGGTTTAATTCTTAATAACAAGAACATGATGGGCTCTTGCTGTTCTGCATCCTCAGTGACTGGTCTTGTTTTTACCTACAGAATAACATTATACAAGCCATACATAATGTGTCTCAGTGAGATGTGAGGTGTACAGAGGTGAAAATGAATATCTAACACCTTATGATTCTAGTTTCCACCATCAAAATAAGGTAGGTGAACTAGATTATTCTCCAACAAGTACAGTATCAGGGCACAGGGGCATCGTTTAAATCAAGCTTTCTGGAGCTTCTATAGCTATGCTAATACCTTATTCCCTTGAATTTGATTTGTGTTCTGTGCTAGCATGGTACCTACAGAGCATGTTGACAGCACCATGCTGAAATCTGTCCCCACGGAAATGACGTTTACAGTGTTGATAACGGAAATCATGTAGGACGCAATGACATTACATGCTGTCTGTCGGCACCATAACACCGCCGTGCCAGTGCGAGATATGCCAGGATGCCCACAAGGTGCGGTGCTGACAAGGCACGGTGCAGCATGGATTTTGAGTGCCGTGCCAGCACAGTGTCACAGTGTCAGCACTGTGTCACAGTGTCATGGAAACAAGCTTGAAGTATTCCCCCCGATGTATAGAAGATCGGTAACCATCTATTCCAGTACACCTCAATGAAGTTAAAAATCAAAACACCAAACAGATTACTTTTCTTTTGACTTTGTTTCTTCAGTGAGTCTTGATGCGTGGCCTCTTAATGACTGCCCACATTGTCTTTGCAAGAAGGCACAGAAGACAGTGGATCTCTTTTTTCAAGAGGGTACTAAATGATAAATGGTCAAACTTGATGCAAAGTGCAGTACTTAGGAGATCAGTTCTGTTTAGTTGTGGAGTTAGATTGTCTTGATATTACTCCCGTTATTTTTTGTTTTGACAAGGGCTGAGTGCTGTGGGTCTCATTTTATGTTACTTAAGGACGGGCCGGTCCTAATATTTCATATAGCACACATCATATGAACGTACCAGTAATTAAACACACATTGCATTAAAAAGGATATTTACAATGACTTTGTACGATTTTAGAATGATATTATAGAAAGGATCCAATTTTACTTGCCTAATCGTCTTCATCCGGGTTCACAGCAGAGATGTAAACCTGTCCGTGCTTTAGTGCTGTAATTTCTTGAGCGTTTGTTTAATGCTTTAAAATACATCTTCTTATTCTTAACATGGCTGCCCAGCTTCCCATGCTGCTAGTCTTATATTCTGAAGAAGCTGTAGGCAGGTGTGGCGGAGTGTCCCGCCCTTTTTATTATTATTTGTATTATTGTTTGCGGCGAGGATAAAAGCGCCGCGTCTTTTGTTATTATTTATAATTTAAAAACCCTGTGAGGATGCGTGACTGATCAGCTACTGATTATTTAACTAGCTGATAGTCACGCATCCTTACCAAACGCGTGCAGACTGTGGCCGAGGGGTAATAAGATAATTAACAGCTATTTAACCCCTCGGCCAGAGTATAAGAACCTGCAGCTGTCCGTGCTGCAGGGTTGAGTGTAGAGAGGAGAGTACGGGAGAGCGGAGAGAGAGAGCGAGGAGAATATAAAAATACAATTGCTATGTTTAAAAATATACTTGTTTCTGTTTGTTTGGCCATCGCGCCTTTTTGTTTTGTGTTTTGTTATTGTTTAAATCTTTTGTTACAAATTGATACAAATGGATATGCACATGTATGCAATGCTGTAGTCAGAATGCTGTCTCCTTGTGCAGTTCATCTGTTGTTGATCTCATGGTCTTGTTGCAGCGGGACCATTGCAGTGAGTTTAAACTGCAACACACAATGTCATTAACTACCAGGACACAGAGTCACGTTTCCATCTGTAGAGCTGTCTTCAAACTATCTGCGTATTCCAAACAGCAATATCAAATACTAGAAAATAATACAGTTATTATCGGTGCTAATTGGAGCTAATACATTCTATTTTTAGATTTAAAACATTAGTTAGTTCCCTTTCAAGTACAAAATGTTATTCCATTAGGCTGCACAGAGGTACTGTATATCCCAATGGGTAATGGATAACATTTCTATTTCAGGGAACCAGGGTTATGATATATAACCTACCAGTTCAGATTGGAGACCCATTCTGTCACACAAATACCCAGCATTTTAAACCCAATAGATAAGCCAGGCAGTGGAGCAGAATTGATTTTTTTTTGTGTCACATTTGTTTCTTACCCTGAAGAACAGCAAAACCCCCTGCAGGCCTTGATTAACCAGTTAAAAATACAGATAAAAGAAACTGCGAACCATGGAAACTTGGAAACCCATCTACTGCACCGAGTTATTATTTAGGCTACTTTGAAGAAGTCTGGTCAGTCGAGTTTAAAGTAAAATAATAAAACCACTTTAGTGCCCCTGCTCCGGACTTAGCTAATGTTAATGCAAACCTAGAGTAACATGTATAGGGTAAGATCGTGGTTCCTGGAGGGAGTGTTTTAGTAGTAGCACCGTTCTGTCCTTGGTAAGAAAGCCAGGGGCTTGTTGTCTATGCTTATGTTTATGCAATGACCGAACAGTCAGTAAGTTGATGTTGAATATCTTTATTGCTGCACCCTGATTATAGGAGGCTGTGTGGTCCAGTGGTTAAAGAAAAGGGCTTGTAACCAGGAGGTCCCTGGTTCAAATCCCACCTCAGCCACTGACTCATTGTGTGACCCTGAGCAAGTCACTTAACCTCCTTGTGCTCCGTCTTTCGGGTGAGACGTAGTTGTAAGTGACTCTGCAGCTGATGCATAGTTCACACACCCTAGTCTCTGTAAGTCGCCTTGGATAAAGGTGTCTGCTAAATAAACAAATAATAATAATTAGTCACCTTGTTCAAGACGATATCTGAAATGGTCTTGAGTGTTTAAACCCACACAAAGTCACCCAAAAGTCTTATACTACTAATAAAGAAAATAATAATACAATTTGAAATGACACCATCTGTTGCCAATGTATTTATTTATTTGTATTTCTAAAAAGAAATGTACCACAGTTCTTCAGGGAATTGGTCACAAAATGTACCGGACCACGACCTCGCGATGCATTTCCTGTACCACTCACCCCATATACTGCAGAGGAGGACACTGTAAACAGTATAATAACCACGACCTTGCATTTCCTGTACCAAATATACGAGAGGAGGACACTGTAAACAGTATAATAACGTTACCACGACCTCGCAATGCATTTCCGGTACCACTCACCCCATATACTGCACAGGAGGACACTGTAAACAGTATAATAACGTTATTAAATACGATGTACGGACCACGACCTGCAATGCATTTCCTGTACCACTCACCCCATATACTGCAGTATAGGAGGACACTGTAAACAGTATAATAACGTTATTAAATACGATGTACCGGACCACGACCTCGCGATGCATTTCCTGTACCACTCACCCCATATACTGCAGAGGAGGACACTGTAAACAGTATAATAACGTTATTAAATACGATGTACCGGACCACGACCTCGCAATGCATTTCCTGTACCACTCACCCCATATACTGCAGAGAGGACACTGTAAACAGTATAATAACGTTATTAAATCGATGTACGGACCACGACCTCGCAATGCATTTCCTGTACCACTCACCCCATATACTGCAGAGGAGGACACTGTAAACAGTATAATAACGTTATTAAATCGATGTGCGGACCACGACCTCGCAATGCATTTCCTGTACCACTCACCCCATATACTGCAGAGGAGGACACTGTAAACAGTATAATAACGTTATTAAATACGATGTACCGGACCACGACCTCGCGATGCATTTCCTGTACCACTCACCCCATATACTGCAGAGGAGGACACTGTAAACAGTATAATAACGTTATTAAATACGATGTACCGGACCACGACCTTGCAATGCATTTTTTTTAAATGTATTTTTATATAGCGCCTTTCATAGTGGACCACCATCAGAAAACGCTTTACAGAGGTAGGCTGTGAACTGTACCGCTCGCCCTGTCTACTGCAGAGGGAGACCACTGTAAACAGAATAATAATAAAATTAAATACAATGTAATGCATATTTTATTTTGCAAACCATAATGAAGTTCATGATTGCTCTTCAGAGCTGGTCCAAACAGTTAACTCAAGACCTACATAACCTTTTTTGTTTATGTCTGGATTGAGATTAAACACTATTCACTAAATTCATCTGATTCTTTTTGAAAGTTACAAGCAAATGTCTGTCGATGTCAAAGTCTAAAGTGCCTGGAAATTAGTTTGTTTTGTTGTTTTTTTCCTCTAAAGTCATGAAGTAGATCGAGACTGTTGCTTTGAATGAAGCCCTTTATTGCTAAATATGTCTGGAACAGACCTCCGCAGACACTGGTTCAATTCAACCTTGGCCTGTTTACTCAGAATATTTCATTTTATTTAAAGGTGAATAGTTGTTTTTTTTTTTTGTGAAAAAAACTCATCACATTCTATTGACAGAAGTCTAGCTTTTAAAAGTACATGATAAGTTTTACTCTGCATGAAATCCTATAAGCACTCAGCTTTTGTGTTTGGTACATAATTCAAATGTAATACTAAAATCCATCTTAAAATGTAATGAAACTTTTGAATATTTATTTGTATTGGAAATATAGTTCATGGCACCTCATCTTGATGACAATAAGCTCATATATTTCGTTGTTACTACAGTATGGGAATGATTTTGTACTGATAGGTTGCTCATTCTTCAGACTAAGGGAAACAGTATAAAATATCAATTGTATATTCTGTTTTGGGGATCTAATGGGAGTATGAAACAAACAAGCTCCCTTTGTTGTTTTTCTATAGATGCTGTATTTGATACTTTTTTGCTTTTTATTTCAGTACAAGAAACTCGAGTCCTGGCAACTGGTGGAGCATCTTCAAACAAGGACATCCTGCAGGTACGATCCCTTTCACAGAGCGTATGCACTCACATATCTATACAAGTTAACGAGCTTGGTGGAGCATCTTCAAACAAGGACATCCTGCAGGTACGATCCCTTACACATCCCTTACACCCTATCTACAGCTTGGTGGAGCATCTTCAAACATCACATATCTATACAAGTTAACGAGCTTGGTGGTGGATCTTCAAACAAGGACATCCTGCAGGTACGATCCCTTTCACAGAGCGTACGCACTCACATATCTATACAAGTTAACGAGCTTGGTGGAGCATCTTCAAACAAGGACATCCTGCAGGTACGATCCCTTACACAGAGCGTACGCACTCACATATCTATACAAGTTAACGAGCTTGGTGGAGCATCTTCAAACAAGGACATCCTGCAGGTACGATCCCTTTCACAAACAAGGACATCCTGCAGGTACAATCCCTTTCACGCACTCACATATCTATACAAGTTAGCAAGCTTGGTGGAGCATCTTCAAACAAGGACATCCTGCAGGTACAATCCCTTTCACAAAGCGTACACACTCACATATCTATACAAGTTAACAAGCTTGGTGGAGCATTTTCAAACAAGGACATCCTGCAGGTACGATCCCTTTCACAGAGCGTACGCACTCACATATCTATACAAGTTAACGAGCTTGGTGGAGCATCTTCAAACAAGGACATCCTGCAAGTAGGATCCCTTTCGCAGAGCGTACACACTCACATATCTATACAAGTTAACGAGCTTGGTGGAGCATCTTCAAACAAGGACATCCTGCAGGTACGATCCCTTTCACAGAGCGTACGCACTCACATATCTATACAAGTTAACAAGCTTGGTGGAGCATCTTCAAACAAGGACATCCTGCAAGTAGGATCCCTTTCGCAGAGCGTACACACTCACATATCTATACAAGTTAACGAGCTTGGTTGTAGCCCAAGCAATTCTGATATGTGGATATAATATCCAGAGTATTATAGAATGCTGGGAATCCTTCAGCCAATCGGAGTGCACTCTTCACCCGCGTTAATCAACGACACATCACAGAGAAAACCCAATTCATGACATCACCCGTACAATATTGAGTTTTTACCGTGCTTTATTGTCAATATCAGTCCAGTTGACGGTGATGTTTTAAAAAAAATTAATCATGCCTGAGACACTCTCTCGGAATTACATTCAACGGCAAAGTCCATTCAAAACGGTGGCATCACAATTGCACACTTACCTCAGCCACTTAACGGTATTCTGTTTTATCAACCTTTTGAAATCACAATGAAAAGGAAACAAATCAAGTTGTATTTTTAAAACTTGTTTATGAACAAAAACAACGGTATATAACAGGTAAATAGGTTGTAAACCAAAACAAAAATAAACACAGTTTTAACACACAAACCCTCACAGGTTTCACACTACCTTACTCTCTTTGTACGCCTGCACACACTCGCAAGCGGGCTCTTCACACAGCAGCCCTGTGCAGACTGACTGCACTCTTTAAATACCCTGCACCTGGTTCTAATTTACAATAACTACCAGGTGCAGGGAATAATTAACAATAAAACAATTAAACTAAATGTGCTTAAACAATAAATCAAAACAATTAAATTAAACCAAAATGTGCCTACGCACATGTTTTCTGCAGGGAGGATTTTAACCCCCCTCCCTGCTGTGTTACAAGGTATATACTGCCAGTGCCTGTGTATGGCTTATATCAACACTCCTAGTGCATACACACACCTTGGCTTCAGCCTCGTTCATTCAGTTCTTGTCTATAACAGAGGTGCTGATATCCTGTGAACTGTGGTGTGCATCGTATCTCTGGATTTCACTCGTCTGACTTGAACGGCTTTGTAAGAAGTATAGATCAATTTGAGACCCCTGCCCCTTCTCCCTCTAGCATCTCTTCCTCCCTTGATGATTCTTCAGACCCCTGACCATTGTCCCCTTGGCCCAGCCGCAGGTACACACCTGGAGTGCCACATCTTGTCCCAGCGCTCTCACTGTAGGTCTTGACCTGCACTATTGGGTTGCCCATTGTAAAGTAGCATTCGTTCTCCTGTCCATTTCCTTTCCTAAGTCTTTAACCGTGTTATCCAAACTTGAGTCATCTTCTGCTCCTGCTTTCATTGACTCTAGGGGTATTTTCCTTCTTACTGTATTAAGCTGAGGGAACATGAAGCCACTTTGTGGCTTGGAACTTGGTTTCAGGAGACTAGGTATCAGGCCACTGTACGGCACACCAGCGGAGACTTGGGGTATAATGCAGCAAAGTTACCTCAAACTAGGTCTCCTGGTCTCCTGGAACCAGGTTTCAAGCCACTGTTCCTGAAAAGGGGGCTTTGTGTTCCCAGAGTAGGATACTGTTAGCTAGGGTGGCTAACCCTAACCAGCCCCAATGGGGTCTATTTCCTCTCCAGACTGTAACATTCTCTTCAAAACTCATGTCTAATCAAGTTCTCATTGTTGTGTAGGTCCTGGCAGACGTATTCAATGCCCCGGTGTACACAATTGACACTGCTAATTCAGCCTGTCTGGGATGTGCATACAGGGCCTTGCACGGTAAGTACTGGAGTTTTGATGCGTCCACTCCTAAAAAAAATTACGTTAAAAACTTTTTTATGTTTTAGGTTTTTAGATATACATAAGAACATAACATAAGAAAGTTTACAAACGAGAGGAGGCCATTCAGCCCATCTTGCTCGTTTGGTTGTTAGTAGCTTATTGATCCCAGAATCTCATCAAGCAGCTTCTTGAGGGATCCCAGGGTGTCAGCTTCAACAACATTACTGTGGTTCCATACCCTCACAATTCTCTGTGTAAAAAAGTGCCTCTGTGTAAAAAAGTGCCTAGATACGAGTATCTAGATTTAAGATTTAAGAAGACGGAGGCTTCCATCAGGATCAGGGTTGGTTTCCTTGCATCGGCTTCACTTCCCTTCCTCCTGCCCACCCAACATGGTTACGAGAACATAGGAAGATAAGAAATTCAAGAACTTCCTTTCCTCCTGCCCACCCAACATGTTTATGAGAACATAAGAAGATAAGAAATTCAAGAACGAGAAAAGGCCATTCGGCCCACCTATGCTTGCTTGCTTTGATGCCAGTGTGGTCCGTTAGCACTCAGGAGAGGAAAAACAAAAATCCCCTAACCAAGTTATAGGGGCAATGAAACCTCTGAGAATCCGTGGCTAAACGGACTGCCCCTCCAGGCGGCTAGCTAAAGGTCTTATTGTGATAAGAGACAGGGTCAGCTGTAATGAAATTGCACATTTAAAAATATATATATATTTTAATGGCATTTTATACAGTCCAAAAAATACAGTTTTAAACTATGGAATTCTACATTTTCCAAACTCTTATTTCCAGAAATTTTACAACCCAGTAGTGCTGCCTTTATTATTACCATATAGTGAGTTAGTGGCACTGTAAACTGAGGAAAGGTACAGCAGCATCCAGCATTATAAATGGGAGCGACGTGAGGATAGTGACCAACCTTCCACGCCAAACAAGCAGCAGAAGCAGCTATAAACACTGACTGACCAAAAAACAGAAGAATTACAGAACATGCTTTTTCAGGGATGGGTTTTTAACCCCAATGTTTGCCAAATTAACACAAATCTACACAAACCACACAAAACTGGTGGTCCCTCAAACACTGACATGCAGCACTTGTGTTTAAAACTGTGTGACAGCCCCTCAAACACTGAGATACAGCACTTGTGTTTAAAACTGTGACAGCCCCTAAAACACTGAGATACAGCACTTGTGTTTAAAACTGTGTGACAGCCCCTCAAACACTGAGATACAGCACTTGTGTTTAAAACTGTGTGACAGCCCCTCAAACACTGAGATACAGCACTTGTGTTTAAAACTGTGTGACAGCCCCTCAAACACTGAGACACAGCACTTGTGTTTAAAACTGTGTGACAGCCCCTCAAACACTGAGACACAGCACTTGTGTTTAAAACTGTGTGACAGCCCCTAAAACACTGAGATACATAATAAAAGAGGAACTTGTGCAAATCAGTTCAGCCGGGGCTGCAGAGACTGAACACCACGTCTCTACCCTCGCTGCCTCGCCCCATTCAGCCTGGGCTGCAGGGACTGAACACCACGTCTCTACCCTCGCTGCCTCGCCCCGTTCAGCCGGGGCTGCAGGGACTGAACACCACGTCTGTACCCTCGCTGCCTCGCCCCGTTCAGCCTGGGCTGCAGAGACTGAACACCACGTCTGTACCCTCGCTGCCTCGCCCCGTTCAGCCTGGGCTGCAGGGACTGAACACCATGTCTCTACCCTCGCTGCCTCGCCCCGTTCAGCCTGGGCTGCAGGGACTGAACACCATGTCTCTACCCTCTCTGCCTCGCCCGTTCAGCCTGGGCTGCAGGGACTGAACACCACGTCTCTACCCTCGCTGCCTCGCCCCGTTCAGCCTGGGCTGCAGAGACTGAACACCACGTCTCTACCCTCGCTGCCTCGCCCCGTTCAGCCGGGGCTGCAGAGACTGAACACCACGTCTGTACCCTCGCTGCCTCGCCCGTTCAGCCTGGGCTGCAGAGACTGAACACCACGCCTGTACCCTCGCTGCCTCGCCCCTGTTCAGCCTGGGCTGCAGAGACTGAACACCACGTCTCTACCCTCGCTGCCTCGCCCAGTTCAGCCTGGGCTGCAGAGACTGAACACCACGTCTCTACCCTCGCTGCCTCGCCCCGTTCAGCCTGGGCTGCAGAGACTGAACACCACGCGTCTCTACCCTCGCTGCCTCGTCCCGTTCAGCCTGGGCTGCAGAGACTGAACACCACGTCTCTACCCTCGCTGCCTCGCCCGTTCAGCCGGGGCTGCAGAGACTGAACACCACGTCTCTACCCTCGCTGCCTCGGCCCGTTCAGCCTGGGCTGCAGAGACTGAACACCACGTCTCTACCCTCGCTGCCTCGCCCCGTTCAGCCTGGGCTGCAGAGACTGAACACCACGTCTCTACCCTCGCTGCCTCGCCCGTTCAGCCTGGGCTGCAGAGACTGAACACCACGTCTCTACCCTCGCTGCCTCGCCCGTTCTGCCTGGGCTGCAGAGACTGAACACCACGTCTCTACCCTGAACTGCCTCGCCCTGTTCAGCCTGGGCTGCAGAGACTGAACACCACGTCTCTACCCTCGCTGCCTCGCCCCGTTCTGCCTGGGCTGCAGAGACTGAACACCACGCCTCTACCCTCGCTGCCTCGCCCGTTCAGCCTGGGCTGCAGAGACTGAACACCGCGTCTCTACCCTCGCTGCCTCGCCCGTTCAGCCTGGGCTGCAGAGACTGAACACCGCGTCTCTACCCTCGCTGCCTCGCCCGTTCAGCCTGGGCTGCAGAGACTGAACACCACGTCTCTACCCTCGCTGCCTCGCCCCGTTCAGCCTGGGCTGCAGAGACTGAACACCACGTCTCTACCCTCGCTGCCTCGCCCCGTTCAGCCTGGGCTGCAGAGACTGAACACCACGCCTCTCTACCCTCGCTGCCTCGCCCCGTTCAGCCTGGGCTGCAGAGACTGAACACCACGTCTCTACCCTCGCTGCCTCGCCCGTTCAGCCTGGGCTGCAGAGACTGAACACCACGTCTCTACCCTTGCTGCCTCGCCCCGTTCAGCCTGGGCTGCAGAGACTGAACACCACGTCTGTACCCACGCTGCCTCGCCCCGTTCAGCCTGGGCTGCAGAGACTGCTCTAGACTCCTTCTTGAAATCGGTTTGATCTAGAGTCCCACTTGAAATCGGTTTGATCTAGAGCCCCACTTGAAAGCGGTTTGATCTAGAGCCCACTTAGATCTGGGGTTTGTCAGAGCTGCTGTTTTGAGTGCAGAGGTGTTCACTGGAAGTGATAAGAAGGTTATAGAGCAGACATTAGATTTATTTAAAACAAAAGGCTTGGACAAAGTCAGGTAAGTTTCTCCACTGGCTTTTACCATGGCAATGGAAGTAATCATTAGGGCATCAAAATGGGTAGTAGGAGGAGAGCGCTTGGCTTCTGGAATGCGACTACCACCAATTCGAGCATACATGGATGACATGACAACCATGACTACAACAGTAGCCTGCACTAATCGATTATTGGGCAAATTAACCAATAACATTGAATGGGCACGAATGCAATTCA
Source organism: Huso huso (assembly GCA_036884735.1). Taxonomy (NCBI): domain Eukaryota; kingdom Metazoa; phylum Chordata; class Actinopteri; order Acipenseriformes; family Acipenseridae; genus Huso; species Huso huso. Next base: position 1,824,977 of record CM072665.1, on the reverse strand, counting down.
AGCCCACTAAATCAAGGAGCATCTCTATAATTAAAGGCAAAGTAGTAGATAAAACATTCTTCATTAATGGTGAGGCAATACCAACAGTGTCTGAGAAGCCAGTGAAGAGTCTTGGGAGATGGTACGACGGGGATCTAAAGGACACAGTTCGTGTGGGAGAAGTTAGACAACAAGCAGTGGAAGGGTTGAAGAGCATGAACAGCTGCGCTCTACCAGGTAAACTAAAACTCTGGTGCTTTCAGTTTGGTCTACTGCCGAGGTTGCTGTGGCCACTGACTGTGTCGAGGTTTCTTTGACAACAGTAGAGAAGCTGGAAGCTTTAATCAGTTCATACATCAGGAAATGGTTGGGAGTTCCATGCTGCCTCAGCAGAGTGGGACTTTATGGTAAAGGAATACTGCAGCTACCAGTCTCTGCTCTAACCGAGGAGTTTAAGTGCGCCAAGGTCAGACTGGAAATGACATTAGTAGAGTCACGCGATAAATGCGTAAGGGAGGCAGCACCTGTGTTGAAAACTGGAAGAAAGTGGGCGGCAAAGAAAGCTGTGGAAGATGCAAAGGCTGCCCTTCGAATTGGTGATATCATGGGGCAAGTTCAGCATGGAAGAGGGGTCTTGGTTTCAGTTCAGCTCCTCCTACATGGCACAAGGCAGCCCCAGCTCAAAGGAGGAAGCTGGTAGTCAACGAGGTGCAAAAGCAGGAGGAGAGGATGAGGTGTATAAAGGCCATTTCCCAGGCCAAGCAGGGAGAATGGATGAGATGGGAGAGTGTGGAACAACGCAAGATTGGCTGGCAAGACCTATGGTCAATGGAACAGAGCAGGATCAGTTTCCTCATCAGGTCAACATATGATGTTCTCCCATCACCACAGAACCTAAACCTCTGGGTAGGAGAGGATCCCTCATGTCCTTTGTGTTCATCACCTGCAACATTAAGGCACATTTTGACAGGATGTAAGGTGGCTCTTAGCCAAGGACGGTTTACTTGGCGCCATGACCAGGTGCTGCGATGTTTGGCCTTAGCATTGGAAGACAAAGCGTAACATGACCAATAAGTTGTCACCTGTTCCATCAAAACATTACACACAAAGACAACATTCCTCCGCCCAGGAGAGCAACCACCAAGAAAAGGTGTTAAAACCAATCCTCGCCCAGGACAACTGGAAGCTGCTAGAGACTGGAAAATGCTGGCAGATGTTGGTCAACGGCTTATTTTTCCACCTGAGATTGCCACCACTAACCTTCGACCAGATATTGTCTTGTGGTCTGGATCAGCACGCCTTTGTTCACCTGGTAGAGTTAACAGTGCCATGGGAGGATGCTGTAGATGAGGCGTATGAGAGGAAGAAACTGCGGTATGCTCAACTAGCCACTGAAGCGGAACAGCGAGGATGGAGAGTCCGGGTTTACCCAGTGGAAGTGGGATGTCGAGATTTGTGGCACACTCTACAACCCGGTTTCTCAGAGACGTCGGATTCAGTGGCCAAGAGTTGCGTTGCACAGTGAAGAACTTATCTGAAGCAGCAGAGAGGAGCAGCAACTGGCTGTGGTTGAGACGGAAAGATTCTGGCTGGGGATCTCAAGCACAATAGAAAGAAAGAAACGCTGATGTACAGGTAAGTAAGCTGGGCTGAGTTGAGTGGGGACGGAGGGGGTGATGCTGGGGCGCCAGAATCACCGTCGAGCCCTCTTGAGGTGTCGTGGGCTGGTCGACGAAACACTGAGGATGGAAGGTGCCCACTTGAAAACCCCAGAGATGTACCCTACTTAGCTCAATCCAGACGGTTGTCATGCTGATGCGCTGGGAGGCCGCACTGTGGTTGATCCCCGAGCCAGCATCGCAGCCGTTATGTGTGTGCTGATGCGCCAGGGAGGCAAAATAAGCTGATCCCTGGAGCCAGCATTACACTTCAGCCATTAACACCAGACAGAAGGATGTCTACATCATCATATGGAAGGAAACGTAAATGGATGGAGAAACACATGGATCACATTAGTTTACTGTAAAGCTACGTCTTAGTTGGTGCTTATCTTGGCGAGAGCCGAGTTCAAATCAGCATGAAGTTTTAACATCTACTCTCGTGTAATGGAAATCATGGTATCATAGAATGACTTCAAAAACTGGTCACCCAGTAAGTCCAAGTACTGTATGTAGGAGTGCCGTCAATTTTGCTGTTCTTAAATGTTATCTTGTGATTTGTTTTAAATAATAGCAATGTATATTGTGCTGAGCTTATGAGTGACAAAACCTCTAAAACATATTCTGAGCTGGGACACAGGGAACATGAATCGGTTATTTCAGTCTCTTATTTTTCATAAACTAATAAAGATAATACTATACAAAAATACAGTCTTTTGTCCTAGCCTGACAGACAAACAGCATTATGTTTGTCAGGTATTTTTGTTTTTTGTATTCAGTGTGTGTTGAAAATGGTATCTTCCTTTACTGTCAGTACTCAGTTTTAATTGCTTGTCATTGTTCATCTCCTCTGTTGATTTCAACACAAACAGAGTAGCTGGTCAAGGGGCGGGGGGGATTTTTTTTGCTTTTAAAGCCAGCTTCCTTAAAGAACATTGTAAGTTTTCCTTCTGTCACTGGCTATCAGGAAAGACTCTGCTTCCAAACATCTGTCGAGCAGTGAATGCTGAAATGCATCGGCTCCGATTTAAAATTGTCCCTCAATAACTTTATCCCATCAGCATTCGACTGGACATAAAATGATGCAGGCATCGTTTCAACCACCGAGTCAATATTTGACTTGACTGAACTCAGTAAGGATGCCATGTTAAATGCAGAATCTAAAATGACATACGATAATTCAACTCAATTGTTGTGTCAAAATACTGTATGTTCTGTTGTGTTGGGCTCCCTTACACAAAGAAGGGATGGTACCCACTAAGATTCTGTGGCACATCACATTATAAAGAGAAGTAACTCTTGGCTGAAATTTCTATATCGGCAAGCCAGATTTTTTAATGGGAAAATTAAAAAGACGGTCTGTCATGCTTTGATTCAATGCCATTTTGACTACTCGTATAAATCTTGGTACTCAGATCTTACCCAAAAACTGAAGAACAGGTTACAAGTGACACAAAATGAAGTAATTTGCTTTAAAAAAGGCATGGACTTCAGATCACATATTAGACAGAAAGAACTAAACAGTATTGGACTTCTCAATGTTAGTGATAGAGTTAAACTAAAATTGAATCATGTATACAGAATTCCTAAAAACGTATCAATCGATTATTTACGTAATCATTTTAAGAAAGTGGTAGATCAACATAGTTACTTTACTAGAAACAGTGTTCATTATTCTTCAGTTCCAAAGGTAACCAGTTCAACCATGAATACTTTTTATTACGGGTTTACAGATGGAATTCGCTTCCAAATCTCATTAAGAATTTGGACAGTCTTAATGTGTTTAAGAAGGCTGTAAATATTTTTTTAGCTAATAGGAGACTTCAGATTGAGTAACATTGTTTTTCTGAATGCCTATGATGATCTATTTTTACAATGGTACATTTTTGTATATGTTGCAATAATACTAATCATAACACTATGCTGTCTCTTCATTCTGAAATAAGTCCATATGGTTGACTTTTTGGGTTATCCTGGGTATTAGGTCAACATACTGTTCATTTATTCTGTAAGATTATTTATTTATTTATTTATTTTTATTTATTTATTTATTTTTATTGTATATGGACTTATATCAAATAAATTAAATTAAATTCCTTACAATTGTATATGATCCTGGGCTGTTTGTCTTGATCGTCTGAAACTGTATTGTATACTATATATTACAGTTGCTCTGAAGAGTTACACACACACTCATAGGTGAAGTGTTGTGTAACAGCTTTTGTGTTTTTAAACATTATTTTAAATATAAACTAAACTAAGAAACGAACTGCCAGGGAAATGGATGTTATATATTGTGTTGCTTTTGTGTTTTTAAACATTATTTTGAATGTAGTTAGTGCTCCAGTCCATTGGTGCAGCAGTGTCTGCAGCAGTCTCCCTTCCTTTCATTGTTAACCTCTTGCATCCTGAAGGATTGTGTCACAGCTAGAACGTATTAGAGCATTTTACTCCACTGGTTTGTAATGCCTATCTGGGACTACCTCTAAAGATAACGGGCTGCTGCAATCCAGCCCTTCTGCAGTAATCTTATAAGGGAGGTGTACTGCATGCTACTGTAAATTGCTCTAGTCCCGTTGTGGCTAACCCTGGGTATAGGCTGAAATCAACCCCCTCTCCTGGAAGATCAATTGGTCAGTCACCAATCGGATACAAAAAGATTGCATGAAACAAACCTTATTGTATTGGACTTTTTGCGGAGCAGAATTGATTTCAATTCAGGTAATCGTCTCCGATTTTTTGCTAAGATCACATCCTTTATTAGATAATGTAAACAATGATTTTTTTTTATAGAAGGCTGTCAGTATTCTACCCAAAACCGTAACATGTAATTAAATTAGATTCAAGTCACTCCAATGATAATTAGTGTTTAGTAACAAGTAAAAAAAAAAAGGAAAATGATAACCCATCATGTTGGATTAACCCAGCTCAAAACATCAAGCAGATTCAGTGTGACTCGGCATTTATTGAGGAGAAAAGATATTTGACTCAAATTAAAGGTCAATGCAGTCACAATGTATCTATATAAACAGCACATTACCTTAGAAACAAGCTGCTATTTTAGTCTCCAGTGTGTACCTGGCTACACATTGTCCTCCTGTGTTCTTTCAATTAAGGCACAACAAGGTTAAGTGACTTGCTCAGAGTCACACAATGAGTCAGTGGCCGAGGTGGGATTTGAACAGGGGACCTCCTGGTTACAGGCTCTTTTCTTTAACCACTGGACTACACAGCCTCCTGTGTGGTCCAGTGGTTATAGAAAAGGGCTTGTGGTTATAGATGATAAATGGTTTTGGAGCTTGGACTTAACGTAATAGCATGTATTTACCTGTAAGTGCAAGCTTCTTAACAGAATAGCATGTCTACCTGTAAGTGCAAGCTTCTTAACAGAATAACACGTCTTTATCTGTAAGTGCAAGCTTCTTAACAGAATAACACGTCTTTACCTGTAAGTGCAAGATTCTTAAAAGAATAGCATGTCTACCTGTAAGTGCAAGCTTCTTAACAGAATAACACTTCTTTACCTGTAAGTGCAATCTTCTTAAAAGAATAGCATGTCAACCTGTAAGTGCAAGCTTCTTAACAGAATAACACGTCTTTACCTGTAAGTGCAAGCTTCTTAACAGAATAACACGTCTTTACCTGTAAGTGCAAGCTTCTTAACAGAATAGCATGTCTACCTGTAAGTGCAAGCTTCTTAACAGAATAACACGTCTTTATCTGTAAGTGCAAGTTAACAGAATAGCACGTTTTACCTGTAAAAAGATTCTTAAAAGAATAGCATGTCTACCTGTAAGTGCAAGCTTCTTAACAGAATAACACTTCTTTACCTGTAAGTGCAATCTTCTTAAAAGAATAGCATGTCAACCTGTAAGTGCAAGCTTCTTAACAGAATAACACGTCTTTACCTGTAAGTGCAAGCTTCTTAACAGAATAGCACGTCTTTACCTGTAAGTGCAAGCTTCTAAAAGAATAGCATGTCTTAACAGAATAACACGTCTTTACCTGTAAGTGCAAGCTTCTTAACAGAATAGCATGTCTTTACCTGTAAGTGCAAGCTTCTTAACAGAATAGCACGTCTTTACCTGTAAGTGCAAGCTTCTTAACAGAATAGCACGTCTTTACCTGTAAGTGCAAGCTTCTTAACAGAATAGCATGTCTTTACCTTTAAGTGCAAGCTTCTTAACAGAATAGCGTCTTTACCTGTAAGTGCAAGCTTCTTAACAGAATAGCACGTCTTTATCTGTAAGTGCAAGCTTCTTAACAGAATAACACGTCTTTACCTGTAAGTGCAAGCTTCTTAACAGAATAGCGTCTTTACCTTTAAGTGCAAGCTTCTTAACAGAATTTACCTTCTTAAAAGAATAGCATGTTTACAAGCAAGCTTCTTAACAGAATAGCACGTCTTTACCTGTAAGTGCAAGCTTCTTAACAGAATAGCATGTCTACCTGTATGTGCAAGCTTCTTAACAGGATAACACGTCTACCTGTAAGTGCAAGCTTCTTAACAGAATAACACGTCTTTACCTGTAAGTGCAAGCTTCTTAACAGAATAGCACGTCTTTACCTGTAAGTGCAAGCTTCTTAACAGAATAGCACGTCTTTACCTGTAAGTGCAAGCTTCTTAACAGAATAGCACGTCTTTACCTGTAAGTGCAAGCTTCTTAACAGAATAACGTCTTTACCTGTAAGTGCAAGCTTCTTAACAGAATAGCACGTCTTTACCTGTAAGTGCAAGCTTCTTAACAGAATAACACGTCTTTACCTGTAAGTGCAAGCTTCTTAATAGCATCTGTAAGTGCAAGCTTCTTAACAGAATAACACGTTACCTGTAAGTGGTTCTTAACAGAATTGCATGTATTTACCTGTAAGTGCAAGCTTCTTAACAGAATAACACTTTACCTGTAAGCAAGTTCTTATATACATTGCAACGCGATACCGGTTCCATTGAGGTCCACTAGTGCCGCTGCGATAGCCACAGAATTAGTGCAGATTATGGCTAGAGTAGGGATCCCCAAGGAGATTTTGACTGATCATGGAACCAGCTTTTTGTCTAATACATTACAGCAAGTCTATAAAATGTTAAAAATACATCCCATCAGGACATATGTTTATCATCCACAGACAGATGGTTTGGTGGAACATTTTAATCAGACCTTAAAGCAGATGCTGAGACATTTTGTAAATCAAGAGAAAAACATTGGGCATTTTCATTTTCCCTACCTCCTTTTTGTGAGAGAGGTGCCGCAGAGTTTGACAGTGTTCTCTCCCTTCGAGCTCTTGTACGGCTGATAGCCTCGTGGCATCCTCGATCTGTTGAGAGAGGGTTGGGAGGAGCACAAAGGCTCATCCAAAAATGTAGTGAAGCATGAGCTCCTACTAAGAGATCGCCTGGATTTGGTCGGTCGTTTGGCCCAGGACAACCTCAAATCGGCTCAGCACCGGCAACAGCAACATTACAAAATGCACTAATTCTAACCTTTCGACCGGGAGACAAGGTAATGCTGCTTCCCTCCTCAGAATCGAAATTATGTGCTAAATGGTAGGGGTATTTCGTATTCGGGCTATAGGAAAAGTGAATTATGAAATTAGACAGCCCGATTGCCGTAATGAACGTGAAATTTATCATGTAAATGTATTAAAGCCCTGGCAGGCAAGGGAGGTCTTATTTATAGCCCCAGGCGAAGTAGAGGATGGTTTAGGCCCCTGTCTACAGACTCCTAGCACTAAATTAATTTCAATGGGCGAACAATTGGTTCCAGATCAACAATGAGAACTGTGTAAACTTATTGAGTTCAGCAATGTTTCTTCTGACTTGCCCGGCAGAACTAACCTTGTTGAATATGACATTATCTCTCCCTCAGGTGTCACAGTACGAGAGAGACCTTACCGGATCCCAGAAAGTCGACGAAGTGGCATTCGCAAAGAGGTATGGGCGATGCTTGAACTTCAGGTGATTGAGCCTTCCAGGAGCGAGTGGTGTAGTCCAATTGTGATAGTGGCCAAAAAGGACGGCACCAACCACTTCTGCGTTGATTTCCATAAGGTAAACGCTATTGCCAAGTTCGATGCATACCCCATGCCTCGGGTCGACAAGCTTCTAGATAGACTGGGAAAGGCGAAGTTTATCTCTAATCTGGACCTGACAAAGGGATACTGGCAGATCCCCTTAACCTGCAGTTCTAGAGAGAAAAACGCATTTTCAACTCCTGAAGGGCTGTTTCATTTCAAAACCATGCCGTTTGGGCTACATGGTGTGCCCGCTGCCTTTCAGAGACTGATGGATCAGGTTTTACGCACACACCATGAATATGCAGCAGCGTATATTGATGACGTGGTTATTTACAACTCCACCTGGCGAGAGCATTTGGCTAGGATTACAGCCGTCCTTCAGTCTCTAAGTGTAGCCTGGCTGACAGCTAACTTGGGAAAATGCGCGTTTATTTCTTAGCATAATCTGCGTTTATTTCTCTGTTTGCCAAAACAGAGACTCAATATTTGGGATTTTTTATGGGGAATGGAAGGGTGAACCCATTGTCACCAAAATTCAGGCTTTGGTAGACATAGCAATCCCCAAAACCAAGACTCAGGTGAGGTCGCTACTGGGATTAGCCGGTTATTACTGCCGCTTTATCCCCGAGTATGCCACAGTGGTTAACCCTTTAGTAGATCTCACCAAAAAGAGTGCTCCAAATTTAATTAAGTGGTCAGCAGAGTGTCGAGGCGTTTGATACTATTAAGCGAAGACTCTGCCAGGCCCCCACTCTCGTCACACCTGATTTCACCAAGAGATTCATCCGCCACACCGATGCGTCGGATGTGGGTTTGGGTGCGGTCTTGTCCCAGAAGGTTGACGGAGTAGAACACCCGATATTGTATATAAGTAAAAAGATGCTCCCTCGGGAGCGCAACTACTCCATGGTAGAAAAGGACTGTTTGGCCATTAAATGGGCTTCTCGCGCTTTATGATATTACCTGCTGGGACATGCATTTGATCTTGTCACAGACCACGCCCCACTCAGGTGGTTAAGCACAATGAAGGACAGCAATGGTCGGATAACTTGGTGGTATCTGGCGTTGCAGCCCTTCATGTACCATATAGTACACCATGCGGGGAAAGACCATCAAAATGCAGATTATTTTTCCTGGGTGGGGGGAGTAATGGGAAAGGTAGAGTCAGCCGAGTGTTCCTTCGGCTCCACTCTGAGCAGTGGGATATGTGACGGAAATAGAATGATTTTTGGTTGTAAATCTCCCTCCCGACCTGTGAGGGCGCTAAGTAATGGGAACAGAGTACCCAGGACTGTTTGGCCTGACACTTCATTCCCAGGGTTAAAAGGAGGTTGGTCATCTAGAAAGGGGGCGGGGCTTCGGTGCACTAACTCATCGACCCGGAAGGGAAATGATGTGGCAGCCGCGGATTGGAGGAATGGCTGCAATCGTTTACCAAGGGGTCATGTGTGACGGTACAAATAGGGGATGAAGCGATGTAATCTGTTCCTTCGTTTTGGTTAGAGAGCAACCTGGAAGGACCTGTGATTTGTGTATTGTGAGTGTTTGTTTTGTTTGTTTCTAATTGTTACTTGTTGTTATTAGTAGACGACTAACACGTTCTGGAGCTGTCGCCAAGGGCCAGTGTTGGAACATTTTATTTAGATTTTTTTGGTCTTCAAATACAACCTCACAGAATGGGTTAAACATTAAGTCAGATTCTGGTTAAATTCCTAGTTAGACAGTAAGTTGATAAAGATCTTTCTGGTCACTTTTGTCTTTGCTAGGACAAGGCTCCAAGACATTCTGAAATAGGTGTTGGCCTGTCCTTTGATGTCCAGTTCTAACAAGAAAGGCATTTGCCTTTTAGGGTGGATCATTGTTTTTGTGTTAGAGGTACCAACACGTTGTTAAACATATTTACAGATTAGATATAAAACAGGTTTTCTTAGGCGGGTTATAGAAACTAACTACTTCAAAGAGAAACTGGATTGAACCAGATGCTTGGAAGCTAGGGTTAGGACAATGGACAATTAACCAAGTGATAAGAGATTTGTGTCTTTGTCTGATTGGTTTAAAGAAAAATCATGATGTCACTGAAAGACTGCATTTAAACTGAGAACACTGAAATGTTCTTTGTATTGCTGTGATCCGTGCTTGGAGAGAGGATACCTGCAAACTGTTGTCACCATGCAACCTTTAAGATGTCTGGATGTAACTTTGCAACTCAGAACTTTTATCTTCAATAAACTACACTTATCTGGACTCGAAAGCAAGAAGCCTGCAACTTCTCTTTCGCTTCTTCTTTTATTGTTTATCACAACAGCCAGCACGAACCCGGAACAGCACTGTACCATAAAGTCACTGTTTCAATTGTACCTGCACTAAGAGCACTATAACATGCACCCAGGACTGGTGAACCTGTTTTGTATTGTATTCTTTTGCTAATTGCTTATTAGTTGGGACTGTAAACCCGTTTTTGATAACAGTGCAATACCCATTGCTGGGTTTATTATTTGCGGTCGCCAGACCGGGATTGTAAATAAACCACCGTTGCACTTGGATTCTTGTTGTCTGCCTTTTCATTATTCACCGCATCACTCCTGCACCTGCACACTGCAAGCCACTTTGCCACAATGTCCTAAACTCTTTTTTTTCCCTTTCAAATCTGCTTCTGTTATGGTCCCTTTCAATTGAACGCAGACTGTCCGATAACGATCAGCTTAAATACTGCCACTCAAAGTGTATTTACTGTTGACATTTTTGTAGTTGTCAAATCTTCTTCGATTCTCAGACCCGCCTCAGAAGCACTAAAAAAAACCCCAAAACACTAGTAATCGTAATAAAAAATAAATTAATCCTATCGGTCAATTTGCAATGTCAGATTGACACACTCCCTTTCTGTATGGCTGTTGATGTTAACCAATCAAAGCATTACACAGCTTTTCTTGCCCTGGCTGTGCACGATGCTTGCAAGCCTCTTTTGCAGCTAGTGGTGTATTTCTGCTCATTGGTGCAAGCCGCTGTTCTGTTTCTGGTGTAATGAAGGGGCACACGCATGTTTATAGGGTTATGTGTTATACCTGTTTTGCAGTATAAAATAGACTATGATTTACAAACACGTGGCTATTTACATTCAGTGGTGGCCGCTGTTACTGGGTACGATTCTATAAAAATGCGAGGTGCAAGTGTCATACAGGTTGCTAATCCAGTTATTTGTGTTTTAGGGCTTGTAGCTGAAATGGGAGTTTGCTTTGCTGAAGCTGTACAAATGGCACCAGAACCAAAGCTTGTAGTGACTCCAACACCAGGAGCAGAGAAGGTAAGATTATCAGGCTCATACCGAGACCCGCTTAAGACTGGCCCTGTCCATGCCACCTGATTCAAACAAACTGCTGCTGGAGTCAGAACACATTCCTTGGAATGTGATGTAAGATGCAGGAAGGAGGCAGAGCCGTGTCCCTCGCTAGCACGCTGTTATCAGTGGATGCTGCTGTAGATTCCATGCTGCTGTATGGCAGGCAAGAGTGATGCTGTTTATTCTTTCTGTTTTGAGTGTTTATACAGATTTATTTTCTGCAAAGGAGAGTAAGCCATTAGTTATAAAATTAATCCCAGTATTTTTTAGTACCATAACTTCTAGGGGTGTGCAGGAGCTCGGTACTCATACTCGGAATTGTCTTTAAGAAGTATTTACCAGCAGGTATTCAGTAAATCCATTCATTAACCTGCTGATTTCAAAACAAGAAACACTGTCCACCTGCACATTTACAATCGAGTACCAATCAATGATTATTAAGTTCCACATGGAGTGTTTCAAAAGCCAATTGGAAAAATATTTTCCTCTCATCTGATGCGCTGATATTTTGACTGGCTTACCAAGGCTGTAAACGGTCTTTTCATTGTACATAGGTAGGCATAGTAAAGAATACATTGCATCGGTGTGTTCGTCGCTCGCCCCTTTTTAGGGCCCTCAAAACATGAAAATCTATGCATTTAAAAATGCAGTTGGGAGGCTATTTGTCTCTTTGTACTGTAGATATCTTTGGGTTACGGAGTACGGTAGATGAATAGAGCAACAGTAAGTAAATAGACACATGTTGCGCTCAGTTTTTCAATCCTCCTAAAGCGGACACAGCCTCATTATGTTCTGGTTAGGGATGCAAATGGGACCAGACACCATGAGTGTTCTGATCCAAATCTATGGAATTCTGGTACACCTTAAGGAAGTCATGTCCACACAATGGTCGTTGACCTGTCCAGTTTACACATCATTATACACACAACCTGGTCCAGCAGCTTTTTTTTCTTGCTTTCTGTGTTTTTAAAATGTAGATGGTTGGAACATGCATTAGAAAGTGCACTTAACATTTTGTATTGTGTTTTTTATACTTGTCCACTGAACAAGTTAACACTGATATTTTCAGAAACACTAATACGGACCACAGATCCGTACTGGAATTTCGACTCTCAAAGAGGTATGGCTGGATGGGATACAAGACCGTTTTTACATCCCTAATTCTGGGCTGTCCTGGCTTACTATTTTAGTCTATTGGTCATTTCCTGCCTTCTTTTGTTTGAGTGTGTATTTACTGACTTGTATTACAATCCTGTGCAATGTTTTCCCCATATCAGACCCCATTAGTTGTCTTGTGGGATGTTTGTCATATCTTAAATGTGTCTGATGCAATGTCCCTCAATTCCCTGTTTGCAGTTGCAGTCGGGGTAGTATCTGGGTGCTTAGTGTCATGCTGCTATCCCCCGATGCTAAATATTTTCTTCTTCCCATTTAATGAGCAGCTAAGTAACAGCTAAGTCCTCTAGTCTAACTGCACCTTTAATGAAAGGGTTCACTTCCTTTGTATAAATTGCCTTGTGACGTCCACCGTCCTTTATTTTCTAATAGTTCCTGATATGCTTTGCATAATGTTAGTATTTCCAGAACATATTAGAAGTCTGCGTGAATTTATGCAACGAGCAGCAACATTAATGCCAGAGCAACCTTGAATGTGTAATTTGTCCTGTTTTGCTGCATTGAATACTTGGAGGTTAAGTGCCTCATATGGTGTGTGTGTGTGTGTGTGTGTGTGTGTGTGTGTGTGTGTGTGTGTGTGTATACACAGTATACAGTATACACGTATTCCCCGGAAGGCTACACTTTGGATGGGGTGTAGTAAGCAGACACCAACATATTATATTGGAATGGAAACGTGAAGTTGATTGTGGGCGGGATTAATGGGACAGTGTGAGCTATAACACCAAAGACCAAGCTGGTGAGGGATAGTGAAAGTAAATTTCATGCTAGCCTCTTACTATTAAAAAAACAGCATCAGGGTAATGCAGCATCTGGACAGGTGCAATGAGCTACATTGAAGCAGAATTAGGCAACCCTGGGGACAAATGACGGGGAGCCTGCTGAATAATTAAAAGGCATTTTTAATAAAGAGTAAATGGCACTTAGGATTTGGAATGACAGAACTGAGTGTGATTGGCTGCCCATAGATCATGCATTGTGACGTTGTGGGAGTCAAGCTGGGATTCCACACGGCTGTGGGAATGAAAGTGGGTTGCTTTGGGGGAACCCTAGTGGTTAAAGTTGTTTAATCAGAGAGATCAGGCAGCCTTCATGACATCTATCAGACTGTGTGTCTCTTATCATTGCAGCAAGCGCAGCCATGGGGATTCTAGAATCCCTACAGTAATACTAAAGGAGGTCATGTAAGCTAAAGGGGCGTTTTATACCCGCGGTGCTCACTGCAGTACATTGCAAACCAGGACTGTGGTCCAACCAGGTCCTTAATCTGTTCAATGAATTTCTCAGTGAAACAATGCAATACATGTTGGTCAAGGCTCTAGACTTGTCAGTTCAGTAATTAAGAACATAAGAACATAAGAAAATAAGAAAGTTTACAAACGAGAGGAGGCCATTCAGCCCATCTTGCTCGTTTGGTTGTTAGTAGCTTATTGATCCCAGAATCTCATCAAGCAGCTTCTTGAGGGATCCCAGGGTGTCAGCTTCAACAACATTACTGGGGAGTTGGTTCCAGACCCTCACAATTCTCTGTGTAAAAAAGTGCCTTCTATTTTCTGTTCTGAATGCCTCTTTATCTAATCTCCATTTGTGACCCCTGGTCCTTGTTTCTTTTTTCAGGTCAAAAAAGTCCCCTGGGTCGACATTGTCTATACCTTTTAGAATTTTGAATCAGATCGCCGCGTAGTCTTCTTTGTTCATACGACATGCCTTTTAAACCCGGGATAATTCTGGTTGCTCTTCTTTGCACTCTTTCTAGAGCAGCAATATCCTTTTTGTAATGAGGTGACCAGAACTGAACACAATATTCTAGGTGAGGCCTTACTAATGCATTGTAAAGTTTTAACATTACTTCCCTTGATTTTAAATTCAACACTTCTCACAATATATCCAAGCATCTTGTTGGCCTTTTTTATACCTTCCCCACATTGTCTAAATGAAGACATTTCTGAGTCAACATAAACTCCTAGGTCTTTTTCATAGTTCCCTTCTTCAATTTCAGTATCTCCCATATGATATTTATAATGCACATTTTTATTGCCTGCATGCAATACTTTACACTTTTCTCTATTAAATGTCATTTGCCATGTGTCTGACCAATTCTGAATGCTGTCTAGATCATTTTGAATGACCTTTGCTGCTACAACAGTGTTTGCCTCTCCTCCTATTTTTGTGTCGTCTGCAAATTTAACAATGTTTGCTTACTATACCAGAATCTAAATCTTTAATGTAGATTAGGAATAGCAGAGGACCTAATACTGATCCCTGTGGTACACCACTGGTTACCTCGCTCCATTTTGAGGTTTCTCCTCTAATCAGTACTTTCTGTTTTCTACATGTTAACCACTCCCTAATCCATGTGCATGCATTTCCTTGAATCCCTACTGTGTTCAGTTTGAGAATTAATCTTTTATGCGGGAAGGACAAGGCTGGAACAAGGCCCTGAGAAATGGATTTAAATTGATTGAAAAAGAAGTGCAAGTGAGTACCATATTAATTCATGTCTTACGGCTTTAATTTCACAAAAAAATATACGTTACCGTATTTGTAATTCTCTGTTTCCAAGCTTACTAACAAATCTTATTTTTCGACCACGGGTACTGCTTCAGAAAAGAATAAAAGGTGAAATTCTGAAGTGATTTTAGGAATTACCCACCATTTTATATCATCTGCATTTTTCTAATGTTTAATTTAGTACATCTTTCAACTCCTTTATTTGTGTTCTCTGCCATTCTCTACCCTTACAGACCAGGGGTTTGTTCCACAACACTGTCCCTTACAGACCAGGGGTTTATTCCACTGTTCTGTCCCTTACAGACCAGGCATTTATTCCACAACTCTGTCCCTTACAGACCAGGGGTTTATTCCACTGTTCTGTCCCTTACAGACCAGGGGTTTATTCCACTGTTCTGTCCCTTACAGACCAGGCGTTTATTCCACAACTCTGTCCCTTACAGACCAGGGGTTTATTCCACTGTTCTGTCCCTTACAGACCAGGCGTTTATTCCACAGCTCTGTCCCTTACAGACCAGGGGTTTATTCCACTGTTCTGTCCCTTACAGACCAGAGGTTTATTCCACTGTTCTGTCCCTTAAAGACAAGGGGTTTATTCCACTGTTCTGTCCCTTACAGACCAGGGGTTTATTCCACTGTTCTGTCCCTTACAGACCAGGCGTTTATTCCACAACTCTGTCCCTTACAGACCAGGGGTTTATTCCACTGTTCTGTCCCTTACAGACCAGGCGTTTATTCCACTGTTCTGTCCCTTACAGACCAGGGGTTTATTCCACTGTTCTGTCTCTTACAGACCAGGGGTTTATTCCACTGTTCTGTCCCTTACAGACCAGGGGTTTATTCCACTGTTCTGCCCTTACAGACCAGAGGTTTATTCTGTCTGTCCCTTAAAGACAAGGGGTTTATTCCACAACTCTGTCCCTTACAGACCAGGGTTTATTCCACTGTTCTGTCCCTTACCCTTTATTCCACAACCTGTCCCTTAGGGGGGTTTATTCCACTGTTCTGTCCCTTACAGACCAGGGGTTTATTCCACTGTTCTGTCCCTTACAGACCAGGGGTTTATTCCACTGTTCTGTCCCTTACAGACCAGGGGTTTATTCCACTGTTCTGTCCCTTACAGACCAGGGGTTTATTCCACTGTTCTGTCCCTTACAGACCAGGGGTTTATTCCACTGTTCTGTCCCTTACAGACCAGGGGTTTATTCCACTGTTCTGTCCCTTACAGACCAGGGGTTTATTCCACTGTTCTGTCCCTTACAGACCAGGGGTTTATTCCACAACTCTGTCTCTTACAGACCAGGGGTTTATTCCACTGTTCTGTCCCTTACAGACCAGGGGTTTATTCCACTGTTCTGCCCCTTACAGACCAGGGGTTTATTCCACTGTTCTGTCCCTTACAGACCAGGGGTTTATTTCAGTCATGTTTTTACAGGATTTGTTTAATAGAACCAATTAAACCTCCATACAGGTCCCAAAGCAGTTTCAGTGATTTTGTTATACTGTACCTTTTAAACCTGGTGTAGAAGTGCCCTCCAGGACTGGAGTTCCCATTTACATCTTCTGAAGTGGCATCTGAAGGAACCTCAAAGCTGATTGGTGGGGAAGCATATCAGAGTCGCACAGGTTTCAGTATAACACCGATATGTTTCATCTGTGGGCTGCAGTGGACAGTGCAAGGGTCATGTGATTCTCAACCTCACTTGCCCACATCCAGAGTTACGAGAATAGTGTGTCACCATGGCAAATACTGATCTAAAACCAATACACAGTATTGAATCTAGCAATCTGTACAGTACACATGTATTGGTAATCATGTGAAAGAAAATGTGTTGGTAATGTTAAACCCGTTTGCTGGAGGTGACTTTGGCATAAGTAGAGTTGCTAAGGCAACACCAGTTGGCCGTAGGTTGGCATGACGAATGATAAGGTAACAGTAACAGCTGAATAACTTGTTTCTGTTATAATTAGTAAGATAACAGAAACAAACTGTAGTCCCGTAAGCTCTGGACCTACTACAGTATAAATCCCAGGCATACACAGACAGAGAAGCTCCCAATACTTCTAGATCATCAGGACCATCGGTGTAGCGTCTGAGGCTGTCTCTCCAGTGGAAGATAGTCTGATCAATTGTCTATCTCTGTTAATACTAGTGCCACATATTGTATCTAAACAATAACCTTCAATGTACAATGTAATGATTGGTATTTGGAACTAATAAATGGTAAACATTGTTAAAGGGTACATAAGGACCTTTTTATTTTATTGTGTTGCATGTTCCCATGTGTTGCTATAACTGTTTACGTAAGGTATGTGTATTGTTGTTTTTTTTTTTTTTTTACATTTTGACCACTTTTTTAAAATTGTAAATTGCATTCCCTGCTTCAAGATGGCTTCACGTGTACCCGTACTGAACTACATTTCCCATCATCCCATCATGTAACTAAGATGGATTTACCCGTGAGCAGGAGGATGATGGGGAATGTAGTTCTGAAAGGTCCATGCGGGTACATGTGAAGCCATCTTGAGTACCCTTATATATCCTTTAAGATTTGACACATGACCTGGTCTCATCCTTATAGCTTAACAAAGTGATTAATTCCATGTTTACCTTCATTTTTAAACCTTACAAATTAAGCTACACCATCCCTTCTAAATGTGCCAATTTTTTTTAAAAATTAAAGACTTTAAAAATATGTAAATCCAGACACTTGACACATGTAGATTTTGTTAAGTACATTCTCTCGAGATTTATTTTCTTTTTTAATCTGAGTGAACGGAACTATCTTCATTTTCTGAGTGCTAATAACCAATTTGTTCGTAGTAAACCCTTGAAAATATGACTGTAATTTGAATGAAGCGTTTCAATGATAGTGCTTATTGAATTACCAGTAATATGGATAGCTCTACTGTGGTTATGCAGAGCATCATATATTGTATTATTATTATTATTTATTTCTTAGCAGACACCCTTATCCAGGGCGACTTACAATTGTTACAAGATATCACATTATTTTTACATACAATTACCCATTTATACAGTTGGGTTTTTACTGGAGCAATCTAGGTAAACTACCTTGCTCAAGGGTACAGCAGCAGTGTCTTCCACCTGGGATTGAACCCACAACCCTCCGGTCAAGAGTCCAAAGCCCTAACCACTACTCCACACTGCTGCCCAGTAGCTGATATTTGTGGCATATCATGTTCAAAAGCAAAGCAGACAATGATATTCAAAGTTCGAAGCCCTTGAACAGATCAGTTTTACTGAACACTTTGCTTCTGTCTATGGTGCGTTGGCAAACACAGTTATTGAATTCTAATAAAACAGTCAGTGGAGATCAATGAATCTCTGAAAACCAATTCTAACGGAGCTCATTTATTGACCTGTTAATATGTTGTGTCCAATATTCTCATAGACTAGGGTTAAGATTGGTATTCTTTGTGCCCTGGGTTTCTTTTCTGTACATTGTCAGTGTATGTGTCTTCATGTTGTTTGAAATGAATCTGTCAAACGGAAATTTCACCCCTCTGCACAAACTCCTTGGTTAATGGGTTCACTTTGTATGAGATCCCGTTTGTGCTACCGCAGCCTATCGAGAGCTTTCACAAGGACTACTTATTGCACACCAAGAGCATTGCTCCACTTCTGGCTTGTACTGGAGGAATGACATCACCAGCACGCCCAATTTAGAGTGACCAATCATTTTCTCCCCAGTTTAAAATGCCCAGTTATGCTCCCTCACCACACAGTTCTTGTGGGCATTGAACATCCCACATCCAAGTTTAGATAGGAACAAGATGTGGATGTCATGCTCTACCCTCTGGATGACAAAGGCCAGCCCTTCAGGTGTCTGCTTGAGCTCACCAAATATAGCTGTGCATGATTGAATTTCAGCACTGGTGTATTCTTTCATTTTACTCACTAAAACAAAATATACACAAGACTTATCATGGACACTAAACTATCCCTTTGATATCAGTATAACTTTTTATCCAGAAGAACAGAATAAAATGTTTGAACGAAAGGAGGCCATTGGGCTCATCTATACTTTCAAATGATTAAGATACCTTGAACATGTTACTATATGTTTAAATAATAGTTATATGGTCAAATAGATAAATAACTACCCTAATGATGGCATTAAGTACTTTTTGTTACATGCAAATGGTGAAATCTTCATTTTATTAGTTGTTAAAAAAGCAAGAGGCACTTACCTGTAGTTGTTCTTTAGCATTAGACTTTGCCTCCTGTTCTCAACAGTGTCCTGCATCAGGTCTTTAACGGGTGTTAGCATTTATTAGGCAGCACTAACCCAGGTCTTTGAGTTGCAGGTTAATCCCATTGATTCAACACAACAGCACAGTAATAGTCCATTTACCATGATCACTTTACAGGAGATGCACTACCCAGAATGTAATGCAACAATACATCAGTGTTATTCAAATGCATATTACAACCACCTACCTAACTAAAAGGGGTCTTTAGACAGGTAAATGAATGAATATGTATGTGGGGATTCAGCACAGTGCTCACTATAGATTTAAACTGGAGGTATAGGAGTCAGGAGCCAGCCTGGCCATAGATCTGTACCCTGCCAATCAGCCTTGGTGATTGATTGACATGTCTGAAATGTGAATTTTGTTTGTCTGCTGGACAGGTCAGGGGTTTTCACTTAAAAAATAAACAGGTTTTAACAAGGTGCACTGGGTTAGTGGTTTCAGTTTGTTAGATAATTCAGATAATGCAATTGTCTGGTGCAATAGAGAGAAAAAAACAACCAGCCCATTGATTATCCAAGACTTTTATTTCTTTATGCCACCCTAACCTGTGACTTTCACACCTTTGAGTGTGTTTCTTGTGTCTAATTTCCTGGTGTCTGTTTGAATTGCCTAAGGTACTGTATCGCCCGTGACACGTTCCAGGTGTGGCTTTTCAGCACCTGTGATCTCATTGTCAGTACACACCTTCCTAAGAGATGGATCAGCATCTTCTGCCAACAGATGTATGAATAAACCCAGCATGAATAAACCCAGCTACAAAGTATTGAAATTATAGATTTCAAAGCCTTAGCTTTGGCTACAGTCTTTACATGGAGTCTAAGCATGGAGTGTGAATTGTCTGAAATCACTGGATTTGAAAACACAGTCTCTGTAGAACTCTTGTTAATGTAATTTCAAAGAGTCTGTTTATAAATGATGGTGAAATGTTACGCTGTAAAATGGACCAGAACATGTTCAAATTCTAACAATGAATTTATTGTTAAAAATATGTTCATTACATCTGTTGAACATTATTGTTTAGATACAAGATGTGTGTATCCTTAAATTTGCACACTGCTGTATGTATATGGGCATGCATCAATCAGACTGGTGTAATGGTGTGTTGAAAGGGTTACAATTCAATTAGACACAATGTCTGTGTTAAAGGAGCAGAGTTCTTTTTTATAGAACACTGAATGTCTTTAGTGTTAAAGAACACTACCCAGGTCTTTAGTTCAATAGAACACTACCCAATCTTTAGTGTTAAATTAGAACACTACCCAGGTCTTTGTTTAAATTAGAACACTACCCAGGTCTTTATGTTAGTGAACACTAAAAGGTCTTTAGTGTTACACATTAGAATACTACCCAGGTCTTTAGTGTTACACATTAGAACACTACCCAGGTCTTTAGTGTTACACATTAGCGTATGCCACCAAGCCACTTTGTTGCTCCTGAATCTTTGGAGTCTTTTAAGAAGTGACTGGTTGGAGTTTGGGGATCGTAAAACTCGAGTCTGTTCAACAGCCGAGGTGAATGTTCCTGTGTTCTTGTATTGTTCTGTTCAGTAGGGTCGAGATATGTACCCTGTGTACTGTACTCTACCCTTATTATTTCAGTACACACCTTCCTAAGATGTAATGGTGAATGTAGTGTAAAAGGAGTCTGTTCAGTAGAGCTGAATGTAGTGTAAAAGGAGTCTGTTCAATAGAGCTGAATGTAGTGTAAAAGGAGTCTGTTCAGTAGAGCTGAATGTAAAAAAAAAGGAGTCTGTTCAATAATGGTGAATGTAGTGTAAAAGGAGTCTGTTCAATAGAGCTGAATGTAGTGTAAAAGGAGTCTGTTCAGTAGAGCTGAATGTAGTGTAAAAGGAGTCTGTTCAGTAGAGGTGAATGTAGTGTAAAAGGAGTCTGTTCAATAGAGGTGAATGTAGTGTAAAAGGAGTCTGTTCAATAGAGGTGAATGTAGTGTAAAAGGAGTCTGTTCAGTAGAGTAGTGTAAAAGAATAGAGCTGAATGTAGTGTAAAAGGAGTCTGTTCAATAGAGGTGAATGTAGTGTAAAAGGAGTCTGTTCAATAGTAGGCTGAATGTAGTGTAAAAGGAGTCTGTTCAGTAGAGGTGAATGGTGAAAAAGGAGTGTTCAGTGTAATGTAGTGTAAAAGGAGTCTGTTCAGTAGAGGTGAATGTAGTGTAAAATGAGTCTGTTCAGTGTAAAATGTAGTGTAAAAGGAGTCTGTTCAATAGAGGTGAATGTGTTCAAAAAGAGTCTGTCTGAATGTAGTGTAAAAGGAGTCTGTTCAATAGAGGTGAATGTAGTGTAAAAGTCTGTTCAGGTGTAAAAGGAGTCTGTTCAGTAGAGCTGAATGAAAAGGAGTGTTCAGTGTGAAAGGAGTCTGTTCAATAAAAGGAGTCTGTGAATGTAGTGTAAAAAGGAGTCTGTTCAATAGAGGTGAATGTAGTGTAAAGGAGTTCTGTTCAATAGAGGTGAATGTAGTGTAAAAGGAGTCTGTTCAATAGAGGTGAATGTAGTGTAAAAGGAGTCTGTTCAGTAGAGGTGAATGTAGTGTAAAAGGAGTCTGTTCAATAGAGGTGAATGTAGTGTAAAAGGAGTCTGTTCAATAGAGGTGAATGTAGTGTAAAAGGAGTCTGTTCAATAGAGGTGAATGTAGTGTAAAAGGAGTCTGTTCAATAGAGGTGTAGTGTAAAGGAGTCTGTTCAGTAGAGGTGAATGTAGTGTAAAAGGAGTCTGTTCAATAGAGGTGAATGTAGTGTAAAAGGAGTCTGTTCAATAGAGGTGAATGTAGTGTAAAAGGAGTCTGTTCAATAGAGGTGAATGTAGTGTAAAAGGAGTCTGTTCAGTAGAGCTGAATGTAGTGTAAAAGGAGTCTGTTCAGTAGAGGTGAATGTAGTGTAAAAGGAGTCTGTTCAGTAGAGGTGAATGTAGTGTAAAAGGAGTCTGTTCAATAGAGGTGAATGTAGTGTAAAAGGAGTCTGTTCAATAGAGGTGAATGTAGTGTAAAAGGAGTCTGTTCAATAGAGCTGAATGTAGTGTAAAAGGAGTCTGTTCAATAGAGCTGAATGTAGTGTAAAAGGAGTCTGTTCAATAGAGCTGAATGTAGTGTAAAAGGAGTCTGTTCAATAGAGGTGAATGTAGCGTAAAAGGAGTCTGTTCAATGTGAATGTAGTAAAAGGAGTCTGTTCAATAGAGGTGAATGTAGCGTAAAAGGAGTCTGTTCAGTAGAGGTGAATGTAGTGTAAAAGGAGTCTGTTCAATAGAGGTGAATGTAGTGTAAAAGGAGTCTGTTCAGTAGAGGTGAATGTAGTGTAAAAGGAGTCTGTTCAGTAGAGCTGAATGTAGTGTAAAAGGAGTCTGTTCAATAGAGGTGAATGTAGTGTAAAAGGAGTCTTCAGTAGAGGTGAATGTAGTGTAAAAGGAGTCTGTTCAGTTGAGCTGAATGTAGTGTAAACACCGTTTATAGCATTAAAAGATGTGGAGACCAGTAGTGGCGTGCAGAACACATCCATTCATAATCTGTTGATTTCAAATAAAAAAAAAGCTATTTCATTCAGTTATCACCTTTTTCTATATTCCAGTCGACTCATAGTTGGTGTTGCCTAACACTCCGTTTTCTATCTAATTTATCTAATTTATACTCTATATGTAATTTTATATATTCCCATGTAATGTACATGTTTGGAACTGCACTATAAACACGCATTGTCTTACACAGACTAATAAAGAGTTATTTAATAAGTCTACTTTAATATTTAAGTAAATCATTATTAAATATGTTAGAACTCATGCGACATTTAAAAAAACTAAATATAATGAGCCTAATTATGAAGGGAAATTGTGGGTTGTGGGAACAACCGTGTAACGTTTTCCTCAAAGAGGATGAAAAGGACGGCAATTGCAAATACAATAAATGTTGTTAGCGGGCCATAACATGGAAGTTAAAAGAAAGTGGACCCGTTATAGAAGCTTGACCCCCACCCCCCAACACACTCTCAGCAGAAGAAGAGAGGGTCATTGGAATATTGGGGACGTCTGTCATAGAGCAAGTAGTGAGAGCATTGCTACTTCTATCATATATTGTGCTCCCAACGTTGTACTAGCCTGATACGACATATAGAAACGAGCCCCTGATTGTCTATATTAAATGGAACATTAGGGTCATGTTTTATTAAGTTATTAATCTGTGTGTGATAGTTTATTCAGAGAACAGAACAAGGTTGTTAGAACTGACACTAGAATAAAAAGGTGCTTCACAAAGCTGTGATTATCTGTGATGGTGAAAAGGTGCTCTACAAAGCTGTGATTATCTGTGATGGTGAAAAGGTGCTTCACAAAGCTGTGATTATCTGTGATGGTGAAAAGGTGCTTCACAAAGCTGTGATTATCTGTGATGGTGAAAAGGTGCTCTACAAAGCTGTGATTATCTGTGATGGTAAAAAGGTGCTTCACAAAGCTGTGATTATCTGTGATGGTAAAAAGGTGCTTCACAAAGCTGTGATTATCTGTGATGGTAAAAAGGTGCTTCACAAAGCTGTGATTATCTGTGATGGTGAAAAGGTGCTTCACAAAGCTGTGATTATCTGTGATGGTGAAAAGGTGCTTCACAAAGCTGTGATTATCTGTGATGGTAAAAAAGGTGCTTATCTGTGCTGTGATTATCTGTGATGGTGAAAAGGTGCTTCACAAAGCTGTGATTATCTGTGATGGTGAAAAGGTGCTTCACAAAGCTGTGATTATCTGTGATGGTGAAAAGGTGCTTCACAAAGCTGTGATTATCTGTGATGGTGAAAAGGTGCTTCACAAAGCTGTGATTATCTGTGATGGTGAAAAGGTGCTTCACAAAGCTGTGATTATCTGTGATGGTGAAAAGGTGCTCTACAAAGCTGTGATTATCTGTGATGGTGAAAGGTGCTCTACAAAGCTGTGATTATCTGTGATGGTGAAAAGGTGCTTCTGTGACAAGCTGTGATTATCTGTGATGGTGAAAAGGTGCTTCACAAAGCTGTGATTATCTGTGATGGTGAAAAGGTGCTTCACAAAGCTGTGATTATCTGTGATGGTGAAAAGGTGCTTCACAAAGCTGTGATTATCTGTGATGGTGAAAAGGTGCTTCACAAAGCTGTGATTATCTGTGATGGTGAAAAGGTGCTTCACAAAGCTGTGATTATCTGTGATGGTGAAAAGGTGCTTCACAAAGCTGTGATTATCTGTGATGGTGAAAAGGTGCTTCACAAAGCTGTGATTATCTGTGATGGTGAAAAGGTGCTTCACAAAGCTGTGATTATCTGTGATGGTGAAAAGGTGCTTCACAAAGCTGTGATTATCTGTGATGGTGAAAAGGTGCTTCACAAAGCTGTGATTATCTGTGATGGTGAAAAGGTGCTTCACAAAGCTGTGATTATCTGTGATGGTGAAAAAGGTGCTTCTGTGACAAAGCTGTGATTATCTGTGATGGTAAAAAGGTGCTTCACAAAGCTGTGATTATCTGTGATGGTGAAAAGGTGCTTCACAAAGCTGTGATTATCTGTGATGGTAAAAAGGTGCTTCACAAAGCTGTGATTATCTGTGGTGGTGAAAAGTTGCTCTACAAAGTTGTGATTATCTGGCTGTGATTAACGGCATATGTGTGAAGCTGAACTTTGTGAACTCTGCTTACACTCTGTTTTCCTAACAATATCGAAACACTATCAATGTATGGGCATGACGGCAATGTTGTTTCAGACAGAACATACATCTCTTCTACACAAGGTCTAGTGTACCCCACTTTATCAATTCCTTGTTCCTCTGTATCCTGGACTTCTTTCCTTAAAACTGTGCTTGAGCACAGTGTTCTCAAGTGTGCTCACAATATTTGTTTAACCTTCAACTGTTTTTTTTTTTTTTTCATTGCATATTAATGATAATTTAGCAGCTTCTTACAGCTTCCTTCTTACTATACAAGCTGAGTCATAACTTTTCATCCCCTCTGTAGTTGGTTTGACTTAATCTACCTTGGATATCCCATTACTATTTCACTATGACCTGAACAGACAAATCGCTTTGACTGTGAGTGTTCTTACAAGGAAGTAAAGCTAAGACACGCCTGCTGATCTCAGTTGATATCATTATAAACCAAGTAGTAGAAACCCATCATTGTTAAGGGTTTGTCAAAACTCCAGTGCATAGAACAATTCTAATAAAATACAATTCTAATTAAATGTTTAACAGCAGCTCCTGAGGACAGTATTGTTTTTTTCTGACTTCTAAGTTAATACTTCTGCCAAAACTGCACGAGAAGTCCCTAACACTATGAGAAACCCTGTACAAAAGAGTCCCTACAGTACATTAAATGTACCCTGACTTACTTCAGATCTCTTCAAACCTGTGTGTTGCATGCTGTTGTTTTTGTGCCTGAACAAACATGTTGGAAAAAGCTCTGATTATGTGTCCTCTTTCGAGGTTAACTTTCTCAGCTCAGAAAGACCCATTCTGTTGAGGAACTGGGGTGCCTCGTGGCATTTGTCTCTTATTCAGAGTGTCAGCTCTGATCTTATGGAGATGTCTTTTACTGTCAATACCCACGATGCATCTTGTTTGGCAGGGATGAAACATCAATCACTCTGGATTAATGTTCACTCCAGTTTAACTCAAGTGGTTTGGATGTCTGTCCCCTATAGGATCATGGCAACCATAATCATGGTTAATCTAACGGAGCAGCCCTTGTAAAAAAAAAAAAAAGATTGACTTGCTTTTTAAAGCTGTTGTTAGCTGATGTTTTTCTGTTCTACACAGCTGAAACGTGCAAACAGACCTGTATTGAAGTGTTTCAGTGGTAACTCATTGCCGTCAGTCTGATGAAAACCATCCCTGAATAAAAACACTTCAAAACATGTACACAAAAGAACAACAACATGGAAAGACCAAAATGTGCTTGCGACAATGCTTAACCACAAAAAGATAAAGATTTTCATTCAGTGCTAAAGGACAGAAGCTCATGGGGTAGCTCAATTCTAATGATGTGCTGACTTTTTAAAGTCATGTTGTATTTGCTCTAAATGATTTAAAGGGATTCTTTACATTTGTAAATGCCCTGTTGGAAAAAAAGCATGACTGATTCACTGAGTG
The DNA here is from genome assembly GCA_036884735.1 of Huso huso. Classification (NCBI taxonomy): domain Eukaryota; kingdom Metazoa; phylum Chordata; class Actinopteri; order Acipenseriformes; family Acipenseridae; genus Huso; species Huso huso. The sequence goes on along the minus strand of CM072665.1, from coordinate 1,798,924 downwards.
TATACTTGCTGTCATCTGCAAAACTGTCATCGAATGCCAACAACCTTTGGTGCAACAAGTTAGCTGAGGTTATGCTGGCTTACCCAAGCCTGAAATGTGTCCAAGCTACCCTGGGCAAACCAGGAGTGTGGTGAACAGAGTGGGTTATTAAAACACTGATACAGAACAATTTCAACTGCAAAGTTAAACAGAGGGGTTATTAAAACACTGATACAGAACAATTTCAACTGCAAAGTTAAACCAGGAGTATTAAAACAGAGGGGTTATTAAAACACTGATACAGAACAATTTCAACTGCAAAGTTAAACCAGGAGTGTGGTGAACAGAGGGGGGGTTATTAAAACACTGATACAGGCAAAGTTAAACCAGGAGTTAACAGAGGGTTTAAAACACTGATACAGAACAATTTCAACTGCAAAGTTAAACCAGGAGTGTGGTGAACAGAGGGGGTTATTAAAACACTGATACAGAACAATTTCAACTGCAAAGTTAAACCAGGAGTGTGGTGAACAGAGGGGGTTATTAAAACACTGATACAGAACAATTTCAACTGCAAAGTTAAACCAGGAGTGTGGTGAACAGAGGGGGTTATTAAAACACTGATACAGAACAATTTCAACTGCAAAGTTAAACTTTTCTAAGCAGACTTTTTTCTGAGGGAAATTTTATGCCTCAGTTCTTTTTTTCACTTTTGTAACTGGAGGTTGTGACCCTAAACTGATGTTTGTATTTTATTTTTCTCCAACCTTCAGTTCCAGACAGTATTTTCTACTGCTTTCTTTTCAATGATTCATATTCTTTGTTGTGGTCTTTTTTTTGTTTTCTCTCTAGGTTTATGAGCGACTGCTGAAGAGGTACACAGAACAGGAGCAGAGAGCATTTCTCTGAATCAAAGCCATGAATAACCCAGTCTAACAGCCTTGCTCCTGCTTTATCTGCTTACAAAGATACTGATTTTCATTCAGTGCTAAATGACAGAAGGTCACAAGGTAGCATTGTAGACATTACAGAGCGCTTTATGTGGCTGAGGAAAAAAAGTTACAAGAAATAGATGCCTACAATTATTTATTTCAGCATTGCTAATTCAAAAGTATTCATACCCATACCCTGACAAGGAAATTGAAATTAATAGCTAGTTGAGGCACCTTTAGCAATAATAGCCTTTTTTAAATTATTAGGATATTTGTCAGTGAAATTTTGGCATGATTCCATGCAGTACCCGACCTGTGGTTGAAATGGAAACCCCAGTCCCACTTGCAGCCAGTTTACTTTGAATATCTTTGGAAGTCAATCTCGGATTGTTATTAACCTTCCTCACAATTCTTCTACTTGTTCTTGGTGAAAGAACATTCATTCTTCCAGGCCGAGGGGGGCGTTGTGACAGTACCATGAGTCTGTACTTCTTGATAATAAAAACAATAGTCGAAATTGGGATACTCAAATGCTTGGAAATCTTCTTGTATCCTTCTCCAGTTTTATGACAATAAATTTTCTGCCTAAGGTCTTCAGATAGCTCTTTACTTTTTCCCAAATTGACTTAATGATAATGACAGCAGTCATCCTATGCCTAACCCTTTTATCTAAGAATGTTCACCTACAATTTTCTAGACTTTTCTGGAATTAGGTTCTGCATTATCATATTGACATTTCTAGCACCATGTAGACAATACCATCATAGCATCAAAGTGTATGAATAAAAAAATGCTGAAATAAATAACCTAGATAAGTAGATATCTATTTCTTGTGACTTTTTTTCCTCATCCACAAAAGCATAACTTCTGCTACAAAAGTGTAGCGTCAGAGTGGGTCATAATATATTTCTGTGTGTGAAAGTAACTGAATTGAAATATTGAAGTACAGGGGGGAATCTTAAACCATTCTCTGTGTCTTCTTGGTTTCTGGTCACAAACTCTTCCACTGACAAAGAATGCTTTTAAAAAGAGTCGTACACTAAATACTGGACAAATGGCTTATCTTCATGATTGCTGAATGACTCTTTTGGCGCCGCAAGCCAGACAGTTCTGGGTGCTTTGACACCTAAGACAGGAACCAGTCCATCACATAAATCCAGCTGACAAGGGGCCGCGTCGGAACGAGAACAACCAATGAGAAACACTCCACGTGGACTCAGGCACCGCCTAAAATAACCAAACTATCCAATCACAGGGGTAAAGAGAACATTACAAAAGTATGAGCGCGACACTCAAACAGGGCTCCCGACACGAAATCCAAGGTTCTGATACACAAACCAGTCTTTGAACTGTGACAATCTGGAGATCCAGCCTGCGACCAGCTGGAACAGAGATACCGTTTTCAGACACTCTAATACAAGATAACTATTATAGTGTTTGCCTTGGTGTGGGAGTCCGCTGCGTAAGACGTCTAAAATCATAAAAGTACTTGTAATCAAATCTCTAACTTCTCTAGCCCCAATTGATCACCGGAGAAAGAGTTGGATGAACATTTGAAGTCGACATAAATTGAAATATATTCAATTTATTGAGCTAGCAGTGCCAGAGTTTGCGGTGGACTATCCCAGACATAACCGGATGAAGAGTGCACATATTGGTGGAGGAATTGCTGTTTAAGTGGAATACCTAAATAGTTAATGACTGGTTCTTTTGCAAAGACATTTCTTTCATACCCTGAAGTGGAGACGAAAGGCGAAGAAGGCAGACCCCCGGAACCTGGACCTGTCCTTGCCAGCAGGAGAGCCTTCGAGCTCCTGTATTGTTGAAGACACAGATCAGCTGGATGAGGCAGCGCACGTCCGTTAAGTATTCAAAGAATAGTGTTTTAATCCTGTTATGAACTCGAGATTAAGCAGACCTTAAAGTAAAATTCATGTTTTGTTTTAAGTTTAATGTAAGAAAAGTATTATTGCTTTCAATTCATGCTTTGAGTTAATGAACACTATAATATTTGTTTTTATGTGATTTATACAAATTGATGTGGGTTTTACAAGGCAATTGTCATTCTGCGTTAGAAGCTAGAATCCAAATTTAGCTGTCTTGATAATAGATCATTCTCGATAGGTTGTCTGGATGCAAAGAGCGTCTTTATCTCGCAAGAGTGAGAATTGCCTTCTGAACCAAAATTATACATATGAGACTGATTTAATGATGCTTTGATTATCAAATATTAACGAAAGTAAATATTTCTGTTACTAACGATAACCCAGTTAAGACTAACCTTCATCTTAAATAGCTGTCAGGAATGCAAGTTGTAACCTTTAAGGGAATCTCCCATAGATTGCGTTGGATCGCTAATCAACCAGCGGGAGTGGGGTGTCGTTGTTTAAACTTTCTTTTCTGTACTGTTTAGTTTAGTTAATTCTTTTCTGTATTACTTTAGCTTAGTTGTTGCACCTTTAATTATTCCTTTATGTAATTTTATTTCTAATAAAACTGTTCCTTTGTATTCACTAGAAATGTTGTCTAGTATGATTATTTCGATCAAGCTGGGTTCTACATGACATGAATTCAGAAACCTAGGTATTTTATTATTACAGTTTAAAACTAGTCCAAATACAAATATACCTTGCGCACAACAACACAGGTAATGAGCTATATTTTATGCTCAAATATATGGGAAAACCATATTCTTTTATTCTAATACAATTGCTCAGAGAAAAAAGTTTTTATTAACAAGTAATAACATTTTTTCTCAAAAAGATAGGTGTCAGAATTATAGGCACCCCTAAAGATTCTTATAAATAAAATCAAACAAAATTAAATCTGCATTAACATTCTACTTCTTTAAGTTCATCTCAGTCTTAAGGAACTGTATTGTGTCCTTCCATGGCTTCCTGTTTCACTGGGGTATAAAAATGAGGTAACACGCATATGAAATCCATTTGTCATCCATCACCATGGGGAAAGGCAAAGAACTCACAGATGAAAAGAGACAAATGGTTGATGACCTTCATAAATCAGGCAATGGGTACGGAACAATAGCTAAAAAACGAAATATACCACTTACCACTATTAGGGCAATAATTAAGAAGTTCAAAACCACTGGAACAGTGGTAAACTTGCCTGGTAGAGGACGCAAGTGTATCTTGCCCCCACACACAGTGAGGCAGATGGTTTGGGAGGCAAAGGGAAATCCAAGGGCCACAGTTGAAGAACTACAGAACTTGGTTGCATCTTGGGGTCACCAAGTCTCCAAATCTACAAGTAAACACCACCTCCATGCCAATAGGCAATTTGGAAGGGTTGCCAGAAAAAAAAGCCTTTATTGAGAGCAACCAACAAACGTAAGTACCTGGGGTTTACTAAACGGCATTGGCACTTCGATTGGAACCGGGTGCTATGGTCAGATGAGGCGAAAATAGAGCTCTTTGGCCACACACACCAGCGGTGGGTTTGGCGTCGAAAGAAGGATGGGTGTGCAGAAAAGAACCTCATACCTACTGTAAAATATGGTGGTGGATCTTTGATGTTATGGGGCTGTTTTGCTTCCACTGGTACTGGGGCCCTTGTTAAGGTCAACGGCATCATGAACTCTACCCAGTACCAGGACATTTTAGCCAAACACCTGGTTGCTTCTGCCAGGAGGCTGAAACTTGGCCGCAAGTGGATCTTCCAGCAAGACAATAACCCCAAGCACACATCAAAATCCTCAAAGAAATGGTTAATTGACCACAAAATCAACATTTTGCAATGGCCATCTGTGACAGATGCGAGTGGTGTGTGAATAAATAACAGTCCTGAAACAGTATTTCTCCCACAAAAACGACTGTGTTTATTAAAATAAACCTCCCATTTACCTGCAAGGGTATTGGGGGGGAACACAGCTGGCTGACAAACAAAAATACAAAAACAAACAGAAAGTGTCCACAATGAAATCCTGAGTGTCCTGTGCATGAGAGTGCTCTGTAATCCACACGGGGTGTGCTGATGTTGGTGAAGGGAAGGTAGTGCTCTGTGATCTGGAACTGGCTCCGTGGCTGCTGTCCCGCGCTCCTACTCCGCCTCTGAAAACACACAACAAACAACACGTAATCCAAAAAGCACAATGCTCCGGCTGGTGGCTCAGTTTCTCAGTGCAAGAGGAGGAACTGATGTAGCTGCTTCCCCTTTGTACCCAGCAAACTCCTCCCTGCAGTCAACGCGTTGCCATGGTTTCTCCAATAGAGGGCTGCCCCGCAGCTGACTGCAATGGAATCGTCCTGCGTACTTGCAGCTACGCGCCCCTCCTAATATGGTCACCTTCCGGTTTCCACCTACCACCGAGGTGGCAGATCTAGGAGGCAGCTTACCTTCCCCCTTACACAGCGCCCTTTCTAATCGGGAGGGAGATTTACAGCATTGATCCTTTCTCTCTCTATCACACCATCTCAGTCTCCGGACTTGAACCCCATTGAAAACCTGTGGTTTCAATTGAAGAGGGCAGTCCATAAGCGCAGACCGAAGGATATCAAGGATCTGGAAAGATTCTGTATGGAGGAATGGTCTAAGATCCCTCCCAATGTGTTCTCTAATCTCATTAAACATTATAGAAAAAGACTCAGTGCCGTTATCCTTGCAAGGGGAGGGTGCACAAAGTACTGAAAACAAGGGGGCCAATAATTGTGACACTTCATTTTTTTGGAAATAAATGTATAATTTGAGAAATGTGTAATTTTGGTTGATTCCATTGAATCATTAATAAAGTCAAATATATTCCACATGTTGGAAAATTACAATATAGCTCAGTACTGGTATTATTTATTTTATACAGTCTTTTTTGCTCATCTTTATCAAGGGTGCCAATAATTTTGGAGGTGCCTGTATATTGTATTTTGTACTGTTGACCCTGTATAGCTATTGGTCTGTTTTCTCATGAACATTTTTGGTTCGTAAGAAATTTACAAAGCTGTTTAAGCATTTTCAAACTGTAATAAAAATGTATAAATCATCATAAAGCTGACACCAATGAATGTATATTTTAGTGTTACTTTTGACATGGTCGTCCAGCAAAGAGCAGCCAGACTAACCCCAGGGCTGAAAGAACTGAATCTGTTTAGCCTGGAACAAAGGAGAATCAGGAGGGACACCCTTTCCTTTTCTTTTTCTTCGGCTGCAGGGTTACATCTCCTCAGAAACCTGAAAACATCAAACAAACTGCAGGAGGCCATTCAGCCCATCAATGTGTCCTTCTGCTTTCCCCATGATTGTTGCAGAATAGTTGGACAAACACTCTCCCACAGCTTATATGGGTCTAGTGGCTCGTACGACACACTTGTTACATCTAGTATCAGCTTACGTATTGCAGACGTGTCGGCTGGGACTGATTCAAACGTTCAAAATCCTAAAAGGTATAGACAGTGTCAACCCAGGGGACTTTTTTGACCTGAAAAAAGAAACAAGGACCAGGGGTCACAAATGGAGATTAGATAAAGGGGCATTCAGAACAGAAAATAGGAGGCACTTTTTTACAAAGAGAATTGTGAGGGTCTGGAACCAACTCCCCAGTAATGTTGTTGAAGCTGACACCCTGGGATCCTTCAAGAAGCTGCTTGATGAGATTCTGGGATCAATAAGCTACCAACAACCAAACGAGCAAGATGGGCTGAATGGCCTCCTCTCGTTTGTAAACTTTGTTATGTTCTTATGTCTATTGAATGTTCAATGGATCGCTGTCTGAAAGAGTAGAGCCAAGTGAAGACCGATAGGGGATCTGAAGAAAAGCAGGACTTTTAAAATGTACACTCAAAACAAGCAACATTCAGATTACTTTTATTTATTGGAGTGGTTTAGCTATTCTGCCCCTATTTTCTCTACCAATTTAGGTTCTCTCACTGCTGCAACCCTGCACAACAGCTACTGGACCCTGGAGGACAAAGGCTAGCCCTGCAGGTGTTCACTTGAATCTGCCAGGTGACTGGCCAGTAGCGGTCGCGTAAATCAGCTAAATATCAGGTGGTGAGAATCTGTCCCGTCTTGTATAAGTTGCATATTGACAGCAATTAAAAAGACCGCTTCATTCTCTAGATGGCTGATTTTTTTAACAAAAAAAAGGTGACAGATCTTATAATGGGGAAGAGGGATTTTGTACTGACCTGGATTTATTGTTTATATTGCAGACACTTTTATCCAAAGCAGCGTACAGAGACTAGGGGTGAACTATGCATCACAACTGCTGCTGGAGAGTCACTAACAATAGGACCATAGTTTTACATCTCTTTCGAAGGACAGCACAAGGAGGTTAAGTGACTTGCTCAGGGTCACACACTGAGTCAGTGGCTGAGCTGGGTTAAAACCAGGAACCTCCTGGTAACAAGCCCCTTTAACTACTGGACCACTAAGCCGTCTGCCTTGTTGTGGGTGTCAGTAGCTGCATGCAGACCTTTTTCTTACTCATCTGGCAGCTACAAGTAAAGAGCTGCTCCTGAACTCAAGTCAGACCGCACAGAGTATATCAACAATGTAATTAAAACACAGCAAGAGCTCCTCAGAATGACTGGAAACCTCATAAAAAGAGGAGGCTATTCTTTAACATTTAGTATAGATTCATCACAGCTTTTCATCACACCTCTCGCTTTAGGGCAACTTTTGCCACTCAACAGATCAGTTTCATGTTCAACACAATTTAATTCAGAATGTTTGTGGCTCTCAGGCATCAATTATTTCCCTTCATTCAGAATCTGGATCTTGTACAGATTCCAGTGGAGAGATGCTCTGAGTGATTGCCCTTCATTGAGAATATGGATTCCAGTGGAGAGATGCTCTGAGTGATTGCCCTTCATTGAGAATATGGATTACAGTGGAGAGATGCTCTGAGTGATTGCCCTTCATTGAGAATATGGATTCCAGTGGAGAGCTGCTTTGAGTGAGTGGGTTACCAAGCAGATCTCTGGATATTGACCTCAGCACAGTTATACAGTGCATGATAGATCTCTGGATACTGACCTCAGCACAGTTACACAGTGCATGATAGATCTCTGGATACTGACCTCAGCACAGTTACACAGTGCATGATAGATCTCTGGATACTGACCTCAGCACAGTTACACAGTGCTTGATAGATCTCTGGATACTGACCTCAGCACAGTTACACAGTGCATGATTTATTGAAAGTGCAGTAGAGGCTCCATGATCATGTTAGCTAATAACAGAGAGAACCAGCATGCTGTAAATTATGTTGAAACGCTGCACTTTACATTTCTTTGCCCCTTAATACATATGCACTTTAAATGCAAGCTCTGTACAGTATATATTATATAAATGACAATGTTCACCAAGATTTGTGAATGAAGGGCAAAGGATTTATATATATTTATATTCCCATCTTTTTCCATACATCTTCATCTTGCTTGCCCTCTCTTTACCATGCTTTCACTTTGTTTTCCATTGGTACTAGTGTGATTTCCATTACATGAGAGTATGTGTTAAAACTTCATGCTGATATTGGACTCAGCTCTCGCCAAGATAAGCACCAACTAAGACATAGCTTCTTTTACTGTAAACTAATGTGATCCATCTGTGTTTCCTTCCATCTGGTGATGTAGATGTCCTTCTGCTTGGTGTTGATGGCTGAAGTGTAATGCTGGCTCCAGGGAACAACCACACTGCGTTCTCCGTAGCGCATCAGCATAACAACCGTCTGGACTGAGCTGAATAGGGTACTTCTCTGGGGGCTTCAAGTGGGCACCTTCCCTCCTTGGTGTTTAGTTAGTCGACACCTCAGCCCACGCCCACACCTCAGGAGGGCTCGACAGTGATTCTGGCCCACCCCTCTCACCTCAAGAGGGCTCCTTCCTTTACAGTGATTCTTTCTACTATGTTGAGGCCCCAGCATCACCCCAGAGTCTTGCTGTCCCCTGCTCAGCTAAGCCCTATGCATCCATAACATTTGAGCACTTCCTTCCATGCTGTACTTGCCCCTTGCATTGATATCACTGATATGAAGGCCTGGGAGCCTTTGCATCTTCCACAGCTTCCTTTGCCACCCACTTTCTTCCGTTGAGTTTTTGCAACACAGGTGAACTGAGACCAAGGCCTCCCTTCCACATTCATATCACTGATATGAAGGGCTCTACCAATTTTTCCAGAAAAGAGCTCCTCCCTCACACATTCATCTTTTGAAAAAGAGCGTTGACAGGATGAAAAGTTGGAGGCAGTCCGAACAATAGTTTGTCTGCTATGGGGCGAAGTCCTATGGTCAAGCCTTGTCTAAACAGAGGCTGTCTAAATGGATAGCAGATACAGTCAGGACAGCCAATGAGCAAGCCAACCAGGAGCATGGCAACTTCATGGGCTTTGTTCCAGGGTGCATCTGTCAAAGACATATGCAATACAGCGATGTGGGCTACTCCCCATACCTTGACTAGGTTCAACAGACTAAATATTGTGGATCCTCAAAACCCTGGTTTTGGAACTAGAGTGTTAAAGGCCAGCTTCTCAGTCGACCCTTACAACACAGGCAGAGAGGTGAGTTTCTCCCTCATGTCATACATGAAATTAATGTGCAAACACTAGGCTTCCATACAAAAGTTAAACAGTCAGAAACTCACCCTGATCAATACAGATAACAAAAAACACAGAAAAAGACAGACGCTTTTTAGATTGTTTGTAAAATGCATTTCAGCATGGCCAGCTCAAATCTGACAGTGTACAGTGAAACTTCAGCACATAAGGAACATGGATTTTTTTTTTATCAAATTGGATAATAAAGGAATAATGCAATATATACAAAAGGGACCAAAAGCAACCAAAAACAAAATGAAACACGAAAAAAAAATATATATTTGTCTGAAAATAGGTCCTTGTGCCTTCGATGTCACCATTTCTCTTCTTTTGTAAAGATTTTGTGTAAAAATGTTTGTTTACTGCACTGAGGTAGGTCTGTCTTACAGCGCAGCAGCAACATTGCAAAACACTCGCATTCACGGCTCTCTACTGCCATGGTCCAATACCGGAAATACACGAGTAGGACCACGTTTTAAAGCTCTGATTCTCCTCTTTCCAATGCTGCCACCACGGTTGTCTATCACAGTGCCTGAGTAAAAAGATTTAAAGGGCTAGGTTGCTGGCGGGATATTTAACATTAGGCAGACCCTATAGAGTTAGGAGGTAAATACCCATTCGGTAATGGTTACATTTCTATTTCAGGAAACCAGGCTTATGATAATAACCTAACGTTTTGCGCCTTTTGTTTGGGTGGTAATTGTTTATATTTATATATTGATTTAATAAAGAGCTTTTAAAAGTCTTTCTTTCTCTCTTTCTTTCCCTACACCTACTGTTTTTATTGTTTGTTACAAGCAGTAGTATACTGTATCATAACGAAAATATAAGACATGTATGGTTGTGCAGTTGTTTTGAAGGCAGTGCTGTTTCAGGCTTGTTTTACAAAGTGTGATAATACTGAGAATTGCGTACACTTTACCCTCACCAGCATCCCTGCGTAGGTATAAAACATTCAGTGAAAGAAAGGTCAGACCTGCCCTAGATCTCCTTCATGTGCTATAAACAGCTGTGATGGCGTCAGGTCCTATTCTGTTTAATATGTTCATTTAGGCAGAGAAAACAGCTGGTCTGCAGCCACCTTATTATTATTATTATTATTATTATTATTATTATTATTATTATTATTTCAGATAAACTGCCCAGAAGCTTCTGTTTCATTGAAATGTCAAATGTGTTTAGGACCTTTGTCTTTATTTCATGCATTACAATGACAGCGTTTGAATGCAATAATGGACAGAGAGGAGCAGCTGGACATCTGGGGCTCATTACACAACAGCGCTCTCATGACAGCGACTGCCAGATCAGAACAAACCTGCAAACAACTCAACACAATCCCACGGGCTGCTCTTTATGGAGCACGTGGCTTTTGACTCATTGAAATTTCACGTACACTATGTTATGTACAATGTACAATATGCAGAAATGAATTCAACCTTTTGTGTACATCCAAAAAACTTTTCATTTACCGGTATATATATATATATATATATATATATATATATATATATATATATATATATATACACTACCGGTCAAAAGTTTTAGAACACCTCCATTTTTCCAGTTTTTATTAAAATTTACGCAGTTTAATGTCTCAATGTACTCTGAAATTAAAGCATAGAACAAATAAACAATTGGAGATAAAAAGAAATCATGTAATCGTTTTGTTTAACAAAATTTAATCTAAATTTTGACTCATCAAAGTAGCCACCTTTTGCAGATATAACAGCCGAACACACTCGTGGCATTCTTTTCTACAATGGAAATCAAATATTGTTCGAAAGTTCTTCCCAACACTGTTGCAGAAGTTCCCACAAATGTGTTGCACTTGTAGGTTGCTTTGCTTTCACCCTTCTGTCCAGTTCATCCCAAACCAGCTCGATGGGGTTTAAGTCTGGAGACTGTGCTGGCCATTCCATGATTTGAAGCCTACCGTCTTGTTCTTTTCTTCTAAGGTAGTTCTGACATAGCCTGGAGGTATGTTTTGGGTCATTATCTTGCTGTAGGATGAACCCCTGACCAACTAGGCGTATACCAGAGGGTATTGCATGGCGCTGCAAAATGCTGTGGTAGCAGTTTTGGTTCAGGGTGCCACTCACTCTGTGCAAGTCGCCGACTCTGGATCCAGCAAAGAGCCCCAGACCATCACGCTTCCTCCTCCATGTTTGACAGTTGGTGTCACACACCGAGAACCATCCTTTAAGCCTACTCGATGGCGTACAAAAACCCTGCGTGATGAACCGAAGATTTCAAATTTTGATTCATCGGTCCATAAGACCTTCTTCCAGTCTTCAGTAGTCCACTGGCGGTGCTTCATGGCCCAGGCAAGCCTCTTTTTCTTATTTTGCCATCTTAGCAATGGCTTTCTCACTGCCACTCGACCTGTCAAATCTGCAGCTCGAAGTCTTCTCTTCACAGTTGAAACTGAGACTTGCTTACTTCAACCAGTGTTAAGCTGTGCTTGAAGCTGTTGTCCTGTGAGCCGCCTATCACGCAAGCTGTTGACTCTCAGAAACTGGTCTTCTGATTCTGTTGTGGCTTTGGGTCTGCCAGACCTCTTCCTGTCAGAGTTTCCTCCAGTTTCCAAGTGCCTTTTGATGGTGTAGGAAACTGTACTCACTGACACCTTGGCTTTCTTTGCAATTTCTCTAAAGGAAAGACCTACACTTTTAAGGGTTATAATGGTCTGTCTGTCTTCCTTTGTTAATTGCCTTTTTCTCGCCATTTTCTCGCCAGTACAATACTGTCCAAATAATGCTTAAGAGGGTGTAGTAACACAGTCTGTTCCAACACTGCTTTTATACAGACAGAGGGTTTGTAAGTAATCAACAAAAGTTGGGACACCTGTAGGAATTGTTAGCATCAACTTTCAAGGCTTAATTTACTTCCATTGCTGCAGAACAGCTGTAAGTTGTTAACCCATTACTTGTTCCCTGAAAAGGCCTTTTTGTATAACTCTGAAATGTACATTATTTTTCAGTTTTTGGTGACCTAAATTTTTTTTTTTTAACCTCTGGCAGTTTACCGCTTACCTTTGTACCATTTCAGGTTATTCACTGGACTTGAACTGATTAAATTTCAATAAAAACTGGAAAAATGGGGGTGTTCTAAAACTTTTGACCGGTAGTGTATATATATATATATATATATATATATATATATATCATCATCACAAATGACATCACAAACAGATGAATAGATTTGAATACAAATATAAGTAGCTCCACTGTTTGTTTTCAAACACACTTTCTTATTGAAATGATAAGAGATACTGTGTTTTTTTTTTTTTATTGCATTTCATTTCAAACATCTTTGTTAAGGTGCTTCATCATCTAAGTTCTAGAGCGCACCATCCCCCCCCCAGGCACTACAAGGGAGTGTCTTAACCACAATGCAAAAGAGCTTTTAACCTCATCTAATCTCATCTCACCAACGGGACAGGACACTGCCCGTTACACCTCAACACGTGTAGAGTAGGCTAGTCAAAGTGTCTGGCAATATACAGCTACGCAATAGATGGTGCTGGTGCCTGCTCATTTAAAGACACTGAGGCTGATCTAGTCTGCATAACATACTGTATTTATGGAAGGCAACTATTACTGAATAGCAGCTCCTGAATTCAGAGACATAACACCTTAACACAGACTTCTCAAAAAATAAACGAAAGCACAGTATCTGCAAGTGCAGCCTCTAAGAATGAGTGCAGTCTTTAAAAAGAGTAATGGGCAGTAGAAAGCTGAGATGTTGTCATTTTCACTTTAAACTAAGCAGGGGTTTCGACTGCTTCCAGGAAGTATGTACAGTAATGCCAGTGCTGAGCACTGAGAGACAAATCCAAATGAATGCTGTACTAACATTTCAAATTTCTGCTGTTAAGATGATGAAAAACAAACCCACATATAGTGTGTCTGGCATTAACAGTTCACTGATAGTTTGTAATATTAAAGCAGGGAATAAGGTTTTTTTTTTGAAAGACAAAAAAACACCCTTGCATGAGAAAGTGGTTGTACGAGAGATCACAGATCTGCATTGAAATTCACAGCTGCCTCCCACTGTATAAACTACAACAAGCAGGAATTCAGACAATAACCCTGCCCCTAGCCTTCACCAATAAGCAACACTGCTCGTTATTCCAGGGTGAATACTAATAACACTGGTCAGGCAACAACCCTGCCCCTAGCCTTCACCAATAAGCAACACTGCTGGTTATTCCAGGGTGAATATAAATAACACAGGTCAGACAACAACCCTTTCCCTAACCTTCACCAATAAGCAACACTGCTGGTTATTCCACGGTGAATACAAATAACACAGGTCAGACAACAACCCTGCCCCTAGCCTTCACCAATAAGCAACACTGCTGGTTATTCCAGGGTGAATACAAATAACACAGGTCAGACAACAACCCTGCCCCTAACCTTCACCAATAAGCAACACTGCTGGTTATTCCAGGGTGAATACAAATAACACGGTGGTAGGGCCTTTTCTTGCAAAGCTCCTTAATTCTTTTCTGTCAGGGAAGCTGGGACTCTTACTCTTTTTAAATCGACTGAAAACATATTTTTACAAAATAGCTTTTATATCTTAGTTTTGCTGTTTTACAATGAAAAAAGCCTTTTCTTTTTGTCCTTTTTTCAATTGTATTTATGTTTCAGAATAGTTTTAATTGTCTATTTTTTTATTAGTCCAATTTTATAAAATGTTGTTTCAGATTCTTTTCATTGCTGTAGTTCTTCCGACTTAGTTCTTTCTAATTTTACAATTAAAACCAAATTCTTTGTCTCTTCTTTTCATTTCAATTTGATTACATTTTGTATTAGACTGTTTTTAATTGAATTGTTCATGGGTTTGTGTGTGGGTGTGAAGCGCTTTGGGATTCTTGTGATGAAAGGTGCTATAGAAATGTGAGTTGTTGTTTTAGTTACATCTTGCTCAGACAAGAGCAGAAGCTATTCAAAAGAGGGCTTGCTTTCCCCCTGCACCTTTCAGAAATGTAGATGTAAATTACGAGATCACACACCATAAAGAAGCCTGGCCAAAGCACTGGATATACAAGGCTGTAATTATATTGCAAAATCCTAATTGATTAGCAATTTGCTATCTTTGAACACCAGCCTCTGTAATAAGGTTTAATTGCACTTTATTTATATGGAATGTCATAGAGTGACACACAAAAGCCAGTGGAGTAAATGAATAGGCTCTTAATGAATTCTGTATCTGGCTCAACCCTTTCAGCCCTGCAGGGAGCTGGCTATTGGAATTGCCTCCAGATGAGGATTGCAAAGTGGCATTGACTGCTGCTGATCCAGACAGTTTGTTTTGTTCTCTTACAGGGTCTAAATGCCAGCGATGCAGCTCCCCAGCATGACGTGCCGCACTGGTTTTGCAGATGAGACCAGTTATTACGTTAGAGTGTTGAGCTGGACTCTAATGGCCGTGTGTCCATCCATACTTTGTGTTCACATAAGTGAACAATGAAATAAATATGATGGTGAGACAGAGAGCGAATGAATCCGAGTCAGCAATCTCCCTCCCGACCTGTGAGGGTGCTGTGTAACAGGAACAGTGTGCCCCGGACAGGATGGGTTGACAGTTCATTCCAGGGTCAGTCGGAGTCACAATACTAGGAGTCAGCGCCTTACTGCGGTAGGCGATGTGTCAGTCATGGATTGGAGGAGACGTGATTGCACTCGCTACCAAAGGGGGCATGACTGAAAGTATATCAGGGGATTTTGGCGAGCGATCTGTTCCTTTGTTATGGTTACCGACGGACCTGTAAAAGGAGTACAGATATAAAATAAGCGTGAGTATTTCGTGTTTTGTTTGTTTTGTTGTTCTAACTGTCATTGTTTGTCATTGTTAGACAGCTATCTCTGTCTGGGAGCTGTCACTAAAGGCCAGCACCGAACACTGCACCACTGTTTCACAATTGTTGTATAGCACCACCTGCACAAAGAGCACTCACTGTTTGGATAAGCGATTGTGTCTGTGTTGTGTGTTATTATTACTGCATTATTATTTTGGGACTGAACCCCGTGGTTTAACTGAGCAATACACATTGGTGTGTAGAGCCAGTTATTATTATGTACCAGCAAATAAAGAGCTGCTTAACCATGAACTGTGTTGTTTCAAATCATTCCTGAGCACTGCTTCACCTCTACACCTGTGCACTACAAACCACTTTGCCACAGATGGTTATAATTCCTAATTCTATTAATAGTATGACTTACCCAACCATCAAGTTTCGTTCACTAGAGGTGTGGAAAATAGTGTTCAGCACGCTGCGAGGAGCACAGAAACCTGATGGAAATAATTTTGTTTTTCTGAAGCAAAAAATAGGTTTGCATTATTTGATGCCTGTAGGTCACAGTAAAGGTAAACTCCAGACAGATCCTAGTAGCTATGTGTACAGGGAGGAGGCTGGACGTGAACCGGAGACCCAGCGCACCGCAAGCTAGCGTCTTAACCACAGTGCAAAAGAGCCGGGCTCCTCTGCAGTTGCGGTTTTAGAGCTTTTAACCTCCTCTCATCTCACCGACGGGACAGAATCCATAACAGCAGTGTATCACACAACACTGACAGTTACTCATGGGAATGGGGAAGCCACTGCTTGTATTTTCAGTTTATATATTTAAAAATAAAAACCAAATTCATATTGCACCTTAATAGCCTGTCAGCTGTTCCAAACACAGAGCTGTGCATATGAATATACAGTAGCACTCTGACTGGGGTAATAGATGCTTTGCTCTTGTGTTTGCTTCAGTTCTAATTGTTGTAATTAATTGGGCACACCAGAGTCTTCTCATTAAAAGGGGGCCCATGGGGTTTGTGTTCGATGAGTCCCTTTGCTCTACACTCCTTTTCTTGAGCTTGTTTGTTCATAAAAGAGGGTTACTATTTCTGTATGTCATGCCTGGTTAGGGACCAGCTGCATTAGTCAATACATAATGTACGTGCTGTGCAAGCCCCTGACCCTTTCCTAAAAAGAACAATTGTGTCCATTAAACACCATAAAGAATAACTTAATAGAAAAAAAAAGAAAAACTGCTAAATAAATTAATAGATGTATTAGTCGTCCTAGAATCGTTCAAGCAGCACAAATAATGTATAGTTGAAGGATTGTGTACTAAGCAAGGGAAGTTTCTGTACCTGAGCCACCCTAGCTTTTTGTCTAGTCAAACCTGTGTATAACAACTACTCTAAGGACCATCTGCTAGTTATTGCCATGTGATCTGCATGGGGGAAGATATTTGGGGATTACTATGCGCTGTACAGGTAGTCTTTCCTACAAGCTCTGTTGGACCAGACTAGTTAATAACTGCTGGTGTCTTTAACAGCTCAGAAAACACTTTAGAGAATAGGCTGGATAAATATTTCTTTTTGGCACACTGCATGGGACAATTTAGAA
This sequence comes from Huso huso, assembly GCA_036884735.1. Lineage (NCBI taxonomy): Eukaryota > Metazoa > Chordata > Actinopteri > Acipenseriformes > Acipenseridae > Huso > Huso huso. Next base: position 1,782,061 of record CM072665.1, on the reverse strand, counting down.
AAGGACACTTCTCCTCAGAGGGTAAACATTTCTGTTCAGCCTCACAAATGTTAAGTGAAAAGCACAGGCCAGCTGCCTGCCTGGGGCAGTGAGAGAAGGGGCTGGCAAGGCAGATGGGCCCAGCAGGGGTGAGGGCGAGCTGTCTTGAGCAAGCCATGGGCAGCACTAAAGAGTGAACAGCTCTGAAACTGGACCTGAGAGCTGCTCCCAATAACATAACAGTGCGCAAAGCACTGGGGGACAGAGAGGAAATAACAAAAGTGTAAGTGCTGGTAGGAGAGCGCATCCATCACAAAAACCCAAGAGCAGTTGCTTATTTATATTGGCACAGAGCTGGAGATGGAGGTTGTGTTTTTATCTGTTTGCATGCACCACAGTGTGCGGCAACTTGAAAGTGTTGGGTTCATGCTGAATGGAATGGAATGGAACTCGCATTCCTCTTTTCACTCCAGAGTCAAAGTGCTTTTTCAGACACTGTGATATGGTTCCCACTGTGCACTGTCTGTGGCTCTTCAGCCCTGACATCCCGGGCTGGCATTGAGTCATTAAGCAACCACTCAAGAGGCCATCTCTGGAGTTCAATGTACTCTAGTGGTGGACATTTTCACAACTGCTTGTTGTCTTTAATTTTGATATAAATAATTATTGTTGGTGGGTCTTCTGGAAAGTGGGTTAGGTGGAAATTCATCCAGCAGTCAAAACGGAGCTCAGTTCCTAGAGTTAAAAAGCAAGTGCATTAATTTACTGCACCACCAACCTCCAAATCTGGCATGCTATCAGTCAGAAACCAACATGCCATCAGTCTGGTATTTCACCTAGGAATCACAAATAACTGTAAGGCTGTGCCGAGTAACGCATACAAACAGGTATCCATAACAAGTATAATAATATTTTTTTTTGGGGGTTTATCCAAGTATGAGTATTACACAAGTAAAGAAATCATTCTAGGAAACTCATTCTAGGACACTTTCTTTTCAGATGAATACCATCTCTGAGTCCTCTGCACACACTCATTAGCAATATTAACAAAATTCTAAAGAGTGATGTATGTACATCCCTATAGTAATGCCACTTCATATGTAACACAAAGATAATGATGTCACACAGTTACAAATAGCCTCAAACAAAGCTCCAATATTCAACAGCTGTCTTGCTTGGAAATATTTTGTTATCAGGATGGTGTTTGCCCGAAACTAACACACTGTCAATATAAATATAGAATTATGAAAAGACCCGGAGGGAATCAGAGTCCTTGGTCTGGAATAAAAAAGCCTTTCAGGTTGTTGTAAAACCTCATACCCAATTTAACACCTGCCTCGACTGAGTTGAACGGTTATACCCGGGGGGTCTCAAAACAGTCTTGTGAAAGTATTATGAAATGTTTCTGGGGAATAAAAAAAACAGAAAAAAAATCTAGAAAATAAATTCAAACATCACAGCTGCCACCATCAACATTTTCAAATATATATTTTTAATATTAAATATGAATCGAATATACATTCACGATGAATCAGTGCTGAAAACCTCTCCCTCTCCCCTAACCCTAACCCTAACCCTAACCCTAACCCTCCCCCTAACCCTAACCCTTTTCAGGAAGCCACTAAGACTTTATTCACAGCACTTCAACACAGAGGATACTCTCTATCCTTCCTTAGAGAAATCAGGAAAAACCTTCCTCAAACCAAAACCACAAAGCGACAAAAAGGTTATTCCCTTGATCAATACCTTCTCACAATTTAGTGTAGCAGCAAACGCACGCATGAAATAAAACTTTACCAATAAACTCCAAAACACAAACACTCTCACAGAACATAAAATAATTTCTGCATACAGGAGAAACAAGAACTTAAATGCCTAGTATCCAGGAAACTTCCTCCATTAAATCCGAAACCAACACAAACACCTCAATACATTAAACAACTAGCCACACTTCAAAATAATACGACAAACATCACCTACAGGATTCCACAAACTTTCACACAGGATAGCAATAAATGTATCTGTGCAATACAATGTACTACATGTAAAATACTATACATAGAGGAAACAGGGAACACTAGTATAACCAGACTCTCACAACACATTTACAACATCAAACACAAAAAAGAGATACAGACACCGTTAGTGGCACACTTTCTGCACAACATCTTGGAATCTCTGAAAGTTACAGGAATTGAGAGAAACCAAAACTGGTCAGATACAGAAAGAAGAAAGAAAGAAAAAGATTGGATTAACAAACTTAAAACGGTATTCCCTAAATTTGGTCTAAATTTGAGGAATGCTATATATTAAAATTAACAAAAGACATCAAGCAAAAAAGATTAGTTTAACAACATACGATTACAATCCAAAACAAGTAAGATGGCCAGTGCATATCCCTTTCCCTGGACGCCCACTCCTGTGTATGGGGAATCAAGGAAAAGGAAGTCTCAAACTCTTAACCTAACCTAACCCTAACCCCAACCCTAACCCTAACCCTAACCCTTTCCCTGGACGCCCACTCCTGTGTATGGGGAATCAAGGAAAAGGAAGTCTCAAACTCTTAACCTAACCTAACCCTAACCCTAACCCTACCCCTCCTCCTCACCCTAAACCTAACCCTGACCCTATCCCTAACCTAACCCTAACCCTAACCGTAACCCTAACCCTAACCCTAACCCTCTCCTCCTTACCCTAAACCTAACCCTGACCCTATCCCTAACCTAACCCTAACCCTAACCCTACCCCTCCTCCTCACCCTAAACCTAACCCTGACCCTATCCCTAACCTAACGCTAACCCTAACCCTAACCGTAACCCTAACCCTAACCCTAACCCTAACCCTATCCTCTCCTCCTTACCCTAAACCTAACCCTGACCCTATCCCTAACCTAACCCTAACCCTAACCCTAACCCTCTCTTCCTAACCCTAACCCTAACCCTAACCTAACCCTAACCCTAACCCTAACCCTAACCCTCTCCTCCTTACCCTAAACCTAACCCTGACCCTATCCCTAACCTAACCCTAACCCTAACCCTCTCCCCTCTAACTTTGTTGCATCATGCTTCATCTGCCTCTGAAATGGAGAGGTGCTCATCACAACTTGCAATGACGCATGCCATGGCCTTATCTAGTATTCTCTCCAGCCCAGCTCTAGTGCTGCCAGGTGTTTTGGTTTGCTTGTGGTTGATATTGGGGGTCAGGACGCTGTGAGAGGGCATGGTTGGAAAGAAAGTATGTTTAATTACTTTTCTTAGATCACGACGTGCGTCTTCTTAGCAATGCAGCACAATTTGATACAGTGTGGTTCGCACCGTTCATTCTGTCATTGCAATTGAATAAATGCAACAAATATATTCACATAGGACCACCATAATGAAAGAAAAGGTATTTGATGCTGGATATCTCAGTGCTTGGTGTATAAATAAGGTTCATAACTATGTGTTGTATTCCAATGCCATATACAGACACAGTTCTACATATATTTAGAATGTGCATAACAATACATTTGTTTTAACTGGACTACAAACCGTTTCACTTGGGTTCATGTGCCCTCATTCAATGAGTACCTTATTCTGTGGATCCTGTGCATGTGCTTTAGTAATGTTCATGTTTTCTTTGACACTCTAAATCATCCGTTTGTTAAATGCACGAATGTAGAGTAAATGTGGAAAGTAGGAATATATGAACAGTAGTGTGCAAATTATTATTTTATTATTATTTGTTTATTTATCAGATGCCTTTATGCAAGGCGACTTATAGAGACTAGGGTGTGTGAACTATGCATCAGCTGCAGAGTCACTTACAATTACATCTCACCCGAAAGACGGAGCACAAGGAGGTTAAGTGACTGGTTCAGGGTCACACAATGAGTGTGGCTGAGGTGGGATTTGAACCGGGGACCTCCTGGTTATAAGCCCTTTTCTTTAACCACTGGACCACACAGCCTACAATGTATTAGAACACCTCGAGATTTGTAATTGATATCATTTATATACCTACCTGCATGAAAACTGGTCAGTAATCGGTGAAATAGAAACAATAGACACGCATGTGAAAATGTTAGACCACTTGATGCTTTAATTAGGCATCTTAAACAACTTCTAAAAAGTGTCACTCATTTTACCATTTGTGACTGTGTGTTTATTTTCTCTTACTATTTTAAATGAATTGCATGTGTGGCCTATTAAAGTTATCAATTAAATTAGGCAATCACTAATTTGCCTATTTTGACAATTTTCCAAGGTTTTCAGTTCCAGTGGTTTGATTTCATCTGCACAACAAATCAGAACTACAGAAGCAATGGGGTGTTCTAATACATGTGCACACTGCTGAACTACAGAAGCAATGGGGTGTTCTAATACATGTGCACACTGCTGAACTACAGAAGCAATGGGGTGTTCTAATACATGTGCACACTGCTGAACTACAGAAGCAATGGGGTGTTCTAATACATGTGAGTATTAATCATTTCAGTCCTGAATTATTTGCATCGAGGTGAAGAAAGGAAAGTTGTACCATTTTTTTCAGTATCCATGAGAACAGGATAAAAAAAACATCCAACGTGATGTCTGACGGCAAATGTTAACAGACGGCGCTAAGATAAGATAAGGACTGAAAGAACTGAGCTTGTATGGGGAGCATTCAGTGCCAGGACAGAACATGCTTCCTCATTTCATTTAAATCATGTGACAATAATGACCTATGAAAAAGCTAGTATTCTAGTATTGAAGCAACAGAACCCAGAATGGTTGGTGACGCCCTAAGAAATGTAAACGAGATGGGACATATTTCTGCTAAAGATCATTTGACATGTCTGTTGTTATTTTTACATTCATTCAGTTTGATATGAAATGTCTTTAAAAGGTGGACATAAAAAAAATATATATATTCTACAATTTAGCATTTACTGTTTTTCAGGTAAGCATTTCAATATTTAAGAACATATGCTATATAAGAATTTATTTCCCTGTGAAAAATACAGCTCTTGTAATTGGGTGTGGAAACATCAGCCCTATAACAGTCTGTCGGGTCATCAGTCTTTCTCACTGTGTTTGGAAATCAACTGAACCCGGAAGTGCTCTCTGTATGTATCACAGAATACAAGTCAGGGATGCCATTTGCCATTAGAAATGAACAAAAGTGTGTGCAACATATTGCAGGTGTTTTGTTCACCCCTTGTCCATCTTAAATGTTAATAAAATAAAATGGTACTATATCCATGAAATCAATAGTTAATTACCACAGCTCTTTAGGCACACATGTGCTGTGACAGAAAAGGGTAGCTGTGGGTGTAAGGAATTGCTTAGCTTGGTTTTCCTTTTATTGACGAATAGCCCATTGATCTGTCTTCTGACAATAAGTCAGCAGAACATCATATTTGAACAGAGCTCCGTGGTACAGACAGTCTTAAACCAGGCATCTTTTTACAAGGTTCGATCTCACACTGGCAGTATTCAGGGTTGACATAGGGTTTATATACTGCGTTTTAAAAGATCAGGTGGCTGGATTTGGGGAAATGAAAACTGCAAAAAGCCTGTTAGAGAGTGGATTGAAACATCACCCCATCATTTTCCATTTCACCACTTTTGCGTCATAAAGGCTAGTCATCTGGTTTTTGATACCAAGATATAGGCCAATTAAACACTTGTCACTTAGTATGTCTGGGTGCAGTGGTTCGCACACACACATAACCAGCCCTGGAGTGGACTCTGAAAGGCTTTCTGCAGCTTTAAAGGATGATGATACAATGAAGTCACATGACTTGTGTAATCCTGAGTTCCCTGGCAGCTCGACTGATTAATTACGTTCTGTTATTGATACACGGGGGCCTTTCGGGGAGCTGCAATCCTAATCAGACTAGATTTTCAACCATGACAATAGCAGCTCTCCTAAAGCACTTGAACTGGGAGCTCTGTAATCGAGATGACAACATGTGCGAACAAATGGAATCGTTCATTGTAAGTCCTTCGGTTGGTGAAAGAAGGAAGAACACCACACTGCTTATGCAAATGCCAGCTGCAGCACGGTGATCCCCCTATCCATGTGTAAAGCTGCAGTGTTCCACAATGAGATTCATTTTTATACTGGTGTCTGTTTACCAGATTCTTCCTTGGTATTCTGCGGCCTTTTAAAAAGTCTAAAGCTGAGGGAACTTTGTGGCTTGGAACTTGGTTTTAGGAGACAAAAACCAGTTTTCCCAGTCTCCTGGGAAAACTGGCTTGATGTTCCCTCAGCTTTAGGTAGCTTTAGCTTTAGGGACTCAAGGCTCCTTACCCCTTGAAACCTGCTTTCCACAACGTCACTCAATGAAACAAACCAACTTGTGTAACAGGCCAGAGGCTGAGAATGAAAAGGTGTCCAGGCATTACCTAAGGGAATGCCTGAATACAAGAGAGCTGTCTCATCTGCAGGGGATCAGAATCCAGAACAACAGCGTGCCACACAACTCTACCCATTCCACCCCTTACACTCCTCACCACACACTGCCCATTCCACACCTTACCCTCCTCACCACACACTGCCCATTCCACCCCTTACCCTCCTCACCACACACTGCCCATTCCACCTTACCCTCCTCACCACACACTGCCCATTCCACCCCTTACCCTCAGCACACACTGCCCATTCCACCCCTTACCCTCAGCACACTCTGCCCATTCCACCCTTACCCTCAGCACCACTGCCCATTCACCCCTTACCCTCAGCACACTCTGCCCATTCCACCCCTTACCCTCAGCACACACTGCCCATTCCACCCCTTACCCAGCACACTCTGCCCATTCCACTCCCTGCCCAGCACACACTGCCCATTCCATCCCTTACCCTCAGCACACTCTGCCCATTCCACCCCTTACCCTCCTCACCACACACTGCCCATTCCACCCCTTACCCTCAGCACACTCAGCACACTCTGCCCATTCCACCCCTTACCCTCAGCACACTCTGCCCATTCCACACCTTATCCTCCTCACCACACACTGCCCATTCCACCCTCAGCCCTGCCCATTCCCCCCCTCACCCTCAGCACACTCTGCCCATTCCACCCCTTACCCTCAGCACACTCTGCCCATTCCACCCCTTACCCTCCTCACCACTCTGCCCATTCCACACCTTACCCTCCATTCCACCCCTTACCCTCACCACACACACTGCCCATTCCCCCTACCCTCAGCACACTCTGCCCATTCCACCCCTTACCCTCCTCACCACACACTGCCCATTCCACCCCTTACCCTCAGCACACTGCCCATTCCACCCCTTACCCAGCACACTCTGCCCATTCCACACCTTACCCTCAGCACACTCTGCCCATTCCACCCCTTACCCTCACCATACACTGCCCATTCCACCCCTTACCCTCAGCACCTCTGCCCATTCCCCCTTACCCTCACACCTGCCCATTCCACCCCTTACCCTCAGCACCTCTGCCCATTCCACCCCACCCTCAGCACACTCTGCCCATTCCACCCCTTTCCCTCACCCTCCATTCCACCCCCCTTTACAGCACACTCTGCCCATTCCACCCCACTGCCCCCTCAGCACACTCTGCCCATTCCACCCCTTACCCTCAGCACACACTGCCCATTCCACCCCTTACCCTCAGCACACTCTGCCCATTCCACCCCTTACCCTCAGCACACTCTGCCCATTCCACCCCTTACCCTCAGCACACACTGCCCATTCCACCCCTTACCCTCAGCAATTAAAAAAAAGTCCACAGCTTAAAAAAGTTCCACCACACACTGCCCATTCCACCCCTTATTGCCCTGCATTCTTCATGCCCTCCACCCCTAACCCTCCTAAATCAATATTTTTTTCTGCCCATTCCACCCCTTTTATTTTTTATCCTCACCTGTTTACACTGCCCATCCCACCTTTTCCTCAATTGCACAGGTTTTATGCCCATTCCACCCCCTGGTCCTCATTATAATTTCCAATGGAATTGACCCTCAGCACAATGCCCATTCCACCCCATACCCTTAAATACACAACTGCCCATTCCACCCTTACCTTCAGCACACTCTGCCCATTCCACCCTTACCCTCAGCACACTCTGCCCATTCCACCCTACTTATTACACTCTGCCCATTCCACTGCATGCCCTTACATATTACTGCCCATTACCCTCACCACACACCTGCCCATTCCACCCTTACCCTCACCACACACTGCCCATTCCACCCCTTACTTTCACCACACATTGCCCATTCCACCTTACCCTCAGCAGCTTTGCTGGTTTTGGCATTGGATGCCCATTCCACTCCTTACCTCAGCACGACCCATTCCACCCTTACCCTCAGCACATTCTGCCCATTTTCACCCCTTACCCTCAGCACACTAATAGGTACAAATTAGCATGAGGAAGAGGGGTGGGGAGCACCCTATCCATTCATCACTAAGAAACATGCAAATCAGCACACTTTGCCCATTCCACCCACAAGGGACCTCCTCACCACACATTCTATAGATGACATTCCACCCCTGGGACCCTCAGCACATAGATTGTATGTGAGATTACACTGCCCATTCCATTCTGTTTGTGCTTCACCCTCAGCACACTCTGCCCATTCCACCCCAGTGTTGTGTAATATGCTGCCTCCTCACCACACACTGTTATTCCACCCAGTGTTAAAACCCTCAGCACACTCTGCCCATTCCACTCCTTACCCTCAGCACACTCTGCCCATTCCACCCCTTACCCTCAGCAATCAGCTCCCTCCAATCTGGGTGAATCCACCATGCGTATCCAGCAACCATGCCAGAATCTGCAATTCCAGTGAGTCTCATAACACACACTCCACTTGCAGCTCCTATATCAATATTTTTTTCTCCCTGTGGCGAAGCAATTAAAAAAAAGTCAAAGCTTAAAAAAGTTCCACCTTTCAAAAAGCTATTTAATTGTTCACAGGTTTTATGTGCTGTTCTTCACTGTGAAGCAGAAGCCTAATTATAATTTAATAAATAAGATGAATTGCTGTGCTGTTTCCAGAATGGATTTTATTTTATTTTTAAATGCTGTTTACACTAGATCCCACTGCTTGTTCAAACTGCATTTTAATATAAGAAAAAGCACAGACTCACTGTAATGCATTTTTCTGGTCCTCATAGGAGCAGTGGAATGATGTGAGTTCATATTATATGCTGCTGGCATTGGATTTGCATAAACAGCAGCCCATGCATTTAACAATATTTTCTGCAACACATCCACGACTTGTTAGGATTAGAGCTTGGTTTCTATATGCTTGTGTAAGACTACAACAGATTTTCTTGGAGTGTCGACGAGATTGATAGCTCTGTGATTCAGCTGCATGCTAATAGGTACAAATTAGCATGAGGAAGAGGGGTGGGGGAGCAGGGGTATCAGCCTGTGCTTCATCACTAAGAAACATGCAAATGAGCAGCTTTGTGAGGCAACGCTATTCCCAAGGACATCCACAAGGGGAGCTACAGCACAACAACATTCTATAGATGACATTTACAGAAATGGGAGTAGAACTGAATATAGATTGTATGTGAGATTACACTGTCATTATTATTATTATTGTTATTATTATTATTATTGTTTTGTGGAGGAGTTTGGATTCAGACAGACTGTTAGTTTTGTAGCTGTAGTGGGCAGTGTTGTGTAATATGCTGCTTTACAGATTCAGATGTCGACTGTTAGTTTTGTAGCTGTAAGGAGAGGCAGTGTTGTGTGATATGCTGCTGTTCCCCAGGCTGTTAGTTTTGAGCTGTAGTAGGGTGTTTGATATAGCTGTTATTCAGAGATATGACTGTTAGTTTTGTAGCTGTAACGGGCAGTGTTGTTTTGTAGCTGATTGTGGCTGTTACAGATTCAGATACGACTGTTAGTTTTTTTGTAGCTGTAACGGGCAGTGTTGTTCAGATGATATGCTTTGCTGTTACAGGCGGTTCGTGATGCGACTGTTAGGATTTTGTAGCTGAGGAAGGGCAGTGTTGTGTGATATGCTGCTGTTACGGATTCAGATACTAGTGTTGTAACGGGCAGTGTTGTATGCTGCTGTTACAGATTCAGAATCGACTGTTAGTTTTGTAGCTGTAACGGGCGGTGTTGTTTGTACTCTGCTGTTACAGATTCAGATCGACTGTTAGTTTTGTAGCTGTAACGGGCAGTGTTGTTGAGATATGCTGCTGTTACAGATTCAGATACGACTGTTAGTTTTGTAGCTGTAACGGGCAGTGTTGTGTGATATGTTGCTCAGTTACTGTTATTCAACGGAATCGACTGTTAGTTTTGTTAGTTTTGTAGCTGTAACGGGCAGTGTTGTAATATTGACTGTTTTTTGTGCTGTTACAGTGTTCAGATACTCTGCTGTTACAGATTCAGATACGACTTTAGTTTTGTAGCTGTAACGGGCAGTGTTGTGTGATATGCTGCTGTTACAGATTCAGATTGACTGTTAGTTTTGTAGCTGTAACGGGCAGTGTTGTGTGATATGCTGCTGTTATAGATTCAGATTGTAGCTGACTGTTAGTTTTGTAGCTGTAACAGGCAGTGCTGTGGAGGATTGTGCTGTTACAGGATTCAGATACGACTTCAGTTGGTTTTGTAGCTGTAGCTGTAACGGATTCAGCAGTGTTTGTGTGATACTGCTGTTACAGATTCAGATACGACTGTTGGTTTTGTAGCTGTAACGGGCAGTGTTGTGTGATATGCTGCTGTTACAGATTCAGATACGACTGTTAGTTTTGTAGCTGTAACGGGCAGTGTTGTGTGATATGCTGCTGTTACAGATTCAGATCACGACTGTTAGTTTTGTAGCTGTAACGGGCAGTGTTGTGTGATACGCTGCTGTTACAGATTCAGATATCGACTGTTATTTTGTAGGACTAACGGGCAGTGTGTTGTGTGATATGCTGCTGTTTTGTAGTTTTGTAGCTGGGCGGGCAGTGTTGTGTGATATGCTGCTGTTACAGATTCAGATACGACTGTTAGTTTTGTAGCTGACTGTTGGTTTTGTTTGTAACGGGCAGTGTTGTGTGATATGCTGCTGTTACAGATTCGAATCGACTGTTAGTTTTGTACTGTTAGTTTTGTAGTGTTACGGGCAGTGTTGTGTGATATGCTGCTGTTTAGTTTTGTAGATTCAGATACAGACTGTTTAGTTTTTTGTGTGTGCTGTAACGGGCAGTGTTGTGTGATATGCTGCTGTTACAGATTCAGATCGACTGTTGGTTTGTAGCTGTAACGGGCAGTTCAGATACGATATTCAGATACGACTGTTAGTTTTGTAGCTGTAACTGCTGTTACAGATTCAGATACGACTGTTAGTTTTGTAGCTGTAACGGGCAGTGTTGTGTGATATGCTGCTGTTACAGATTCAGATACGACTGTTAGTTTTGTAGCTGTAACGGGCAGTGTTGTGTGATATGCTGCTGTTACAGATTCAGATAGACTGTTAGTTTTGTAGCTGTAACGGGCAGTGTTGTGTGATATGCTGCTGTTACAGATTCAGATACGACTGTTAGTTTTGTAGCTGTAACGGGCAGTGTTGTGTGATATGCTGCTGTTACAGATTCAGATACGACTGTTAGTTTTGTAGCTGTAACGGGCAGTGTTGTGTGATATGCTGCTGTTACGGATTCAGATACGACTGTTAGTTTTGTAGCTGTAACGGGCAGTGTTGTGTGATATGCTGCTGTTACAGATTCAGATCGACTGTTAGTTTTGTAGCTGTAACGGGCAGTGTTGTGTGATACCTGCTGTTACAGATTCAGATACGACTGTTAGTTTTGTAGCTGTAACGGGCAGTGTTGTGTGATATGCTGCTGTTACAGATTCAGATACGACTGTTAGTTTTGTAGCTGTAACGGGCAGTGTTGTGTGATACTCTGCTGTTACGGATTCAGATACGACTGTTAGTTTTGTAGCTGTAACGGGCAGTGTTGTGTGATACTCTGCTGTTACAGATTCAGATACGACTGTTAGTTTTGTAGCTGTAACGGGCAGTGTTGTGTTTTGCTGTTACGATTCAGCTGTTGTACGGGCAGTGTTGTGTGTGATATGCTGCTGTTACGGATTCAGATACGACTGTTAGTTTTGTAGCTGTAACGGGCAGTGTTGTGTGATATGCTGCTGTTACAGATTCAGATACGACTGTTAGTTTTGTAGCTGTAACGGGCAGTGTTGTGTGATATGCTGCTGTTACAGATTCAGATACGACTGTTAGTTTTGTAGCTGTAACGGGCACGGTTCAGTTGTTGTTTTGTGTATGTTAGGGATTCAGATACGAAAAGTGTTGTGTGATATGTGCTGTTACAGATTCAGATACGACTGTTAGTTTTGTAGCTGTAACGGGCAGTGTTGTGTGATATGCTGCTGTTACAGATTCAGATACGACTGTTAGTTTGTAGCTGTAACGGGCAGTGTTGTGTGATATGCTGCTGTTACAGATTCAGATACGACTGTTAGTTTTGTAGCTGTAACGGGCAGTGTTGTGTGATACTCTGCTGTTACAGATTCAGATACGACTGTTAGTTTTGTAGCTGTAACGGGCAGTGTTGTGTGATACGGGCAGGTGTTGTGTTTGTAGATACTCTGCTGTTACAGGATTCAGATACGACTGTTAGTTTTGTAGCTGTAACGGGCAGTGTAGGCAGTGTGTGTGATACTCTGCTGTTACGGATTCAGATACGACTGTTAGTTTTGTAGCTGTAACGGGCAGTGTTGTGTGATATGCTGCTGTTACGGATTCAGATTTTGTATCGACTGTTGTTGTTTTTGTAGTAGCTGTAACGGGCAGTGTTGTTGATACTCTGTGTTACAGATTCAGATACGACTGTTACGGATTCAGATACGACTGTTAGTTTTGTAGCTGTAACGGGCAGTGTTGTGTGATACTCTGCTGTTACAGATTCAGATACGACTGTTAGTTTTGTAGCTGTAACGGGCAGTGTTGTGTGATACTCTGCTGTTACAGATTCAGATACGACTGTTAGTTTTGTAGCTGTAACGGGCAGTGTTGTGTGATATGCTGCTGTTACGGATTCAGATACGACTGTTAGTTTTGTAGCTGTAACGGGCAGTGTTGTGATACTGTTGCTGTTACAGTTCAGATGCTGTTAGTTTTGTAGCTGTAACGGGCATGTTGTGTGATACTCTGCTGTTACAGATTCAGATCGACTGTTAGTTTTGTAGCTGTAACGGGCAGTGTTGTGTATACTGCTGTTACGGATTCAGATGATGTTAGTTTTGTAGCTGTAACGGGCAGTGTTGTGTGATATGCTTCAGATTCAGACTGTTAGTTTTGTAGCTGTAACGGGCAGTGTTGTGTGATACTCTGCTGTTACAGATTCAGATACGACTGTTAGTTTTGTAGCTGTAACGGGCAGTGTTGTGTGATATGCTGCTGTTTTCAGATTCAGATATTTTGACTGTTAGTTTTGTGATAGCTGTAACGGGCAGTGTTGTGTGATACTCTGCTGTTACAGATTCAGATATGACTGTTAGTTTTGTAGCTGTAACGGGCAGTGTTGTGTGATACGCTGCTGTTACGGATTCAGATACGACTGTTAGTTTTGTAGCTGTTAGTTTTGATAGCTGTTAATTCAGATATGACTGTTAGTTTTGTGTTGTGTGATATGCTGCTGTTACAGATTCAGATCGACTGTTAGTTTTGTAGCTGTAACGGGCAGTGTGTTGATATGCAGTTCAGTTGTTAGTTTTGTAGCTGTAACGCTGTTGTGTGATACAGGATTCAGATACGACTGTTAGTTTTGTAGCTGTAACGGCGGTGTTGTGTGATATGCTGCTGTTACGGATTCAGATACGACTGTTAGTTTTGTTGTAACGCTGTGTTAGTGATATGCTGCTGTTACAGATTCAGATACGTTTTTGTAGCTGTAACGGGCAGTGTGTGATACTCTGCTGTTACAGATTCAGATACGACTGTTAGTTTTGTAGCTGTAACGGGCAGTGTTGTGTGATACTCTGCTGTTACGGATTCAGATACGACTGTTAGTTTTGTAGCTGTAACGGGCAGTGTTGTGTGATATGCTGCTGTTACAGATTCAGATACGACTGTTAGTTTTGTAGCTGTAACGGGCAGTGTTGTGTGATATGCTGCTGTTACGGATTCAGATACGACTGTTAGTTTTGTAGCTGTAACGGGCAGTGTTGTGTGATATGCTGCTGTTACGGATTCAGATACGACTGTTAGTTTTGTAGCTGTAACGGGCAGTGTTGTGTGATACTCTGCTGTTACAGATTCAGATACGACTGTTAGTTTTGTAGCTGTAACGGGCAGTGTTGTGTGATACTCTGCTGTTACGGATTCAGATACGACTGTTAGTTTTGTAGCTGTAACGGGCAGTGTTGTGTGATATGCTGCTGTTACAGATTCAGATATGACTGTTAGTTTTGTAGCTGAACGGGCAGTGTTGTGTGATATGCTGCTGTTAGATTCAGATACGACTGTTAGTTTTGTAGCTGTAACGGGCGTGTGTTGTGTGATACTCTGCTGTTACGGATTCAGATACGACTGTTAGTTTTGTAGCTGTAACGGGCAGTGTTGTGTGATATGCTGCTGTTACGGATTCAGATACGACTGTTGGTTTTGTAGCTGTAACGGGCAGTGTTGTGTGATATGCTGCTGTTACAGATTCAGATACGACTGTTAGTTTTGTAGCTGTAACGGGCAGTGTTGTGTGATTTGCTGTTAGGATTCAGATAACTGTTGGTTTTGTAGCTGTAACGGGCAGTGTTGTGTGATACTCTGCTGTTACAGATTCAGATACGACTGTTAGTTTTGTAGCTGTAACGGGCAGTGTTGTGTGATATGCTGCTGTTACAGATTCAGATACGACTGTTAGTTTTGTAGCTGTAACGGGCAGTGTTGTGTGATACTCTGCTGTTACGGATTCAGATACGACTGTTGTTTTTGTAGCTTTGTTGTGTGATATGCTGCTGTTACAGATTCAGATACGACTGTTAGTTTTGTAGCTGTAACGGGCAGTGCTGTTATGCTGCTGTTACAGATTCAGATACGACTGTTAGTTTTGTAGCTGTAACGGGCAGTGTTGTGAGATATGTTTTTGTACAGTTCAGATATGACTGTTAGTTTTTTGTAGCTGTAACGGGCAGTGTTGTGTGATATGCTGCTGTTACGGATTCAGATATCGACTGTTAGTTTTGTAGCTGTAACGGTTTATGCTGCTGTTACTGGCGACTGCTAGTTTTGCGGATTCGATACGACTGTTTTGTAGCTGTTAGGGCAGTTTGTAGCTGTTACGGGCAGTGCTGTTGGGCAGTGTGTGATATGCTGCTGTTACAGATTCAGATACGACTGTTAGTTTTGTAGCTGTAACGGGCAGTGTTGTGTGATATGCTGCTGTTACAGATTCAGATACGACTGTTAGTTTTGTAGCTGTAACGGGCAGTGTTGTGTGATATGTTTACAGATTCAGATTGTTAGTTTTGTAGCTGTAACGGGCAGTGTTGTGTGATACTCTGCTGTTACGGATTCAGATACGACTGTTAGTTTTGTAGCTGTGTTGTGTGATTTGTTACAGATCAGCTGTTAGTTTTGTAGCTGTAACGGGCAGTGTTGTGTGATATGCTGCTGTTACGGATTCAGATACGACTGTTAGTTTTGTAGCTGTAACGGGCTGTTGTGTGATATGGCTGTTACAGATTCAGATACGACTGTTAGTTTTGTAGCTGTTGCTGTTTTGTATGCTTCAGTGCTGCTAACGGATTCAGATATGCTGCTGTTACAGTTCAGATAGACTGTTAGTTTTGTGTAGCTGTTGTGTGAGGCAGTGTTGTGTGATATGCTGCTGTTACAGATTCAGATACGACTGTTAGTTTTGTAGCTGTAACGGGCAGTGTTGTGTGATACGGGCAGTGTTGTGTGATATGCTGCTGTTACAGTTTTGTAGCTGTAACGGGCAGTGTTGTGTGATTCAGATTCAGATATGACTGTTAGTTTTGTAGCTGTAACGGGCAGTGTTGTGTGATATGCTGCTGTTACGGATTCAGATACGACTGTTAGTTTTGTAGCTGTAACGGGCAGTGTTGTGTGATATGCTGCTGTTACAGATTCAGATACGACTGTTAGTTTTGTAGCTGTAACGGGCAGTGTTGTGTGATATGCTGCTGTTACGGATTCAGATACGACTGTTAGTTTTGTAGCTGTAACGGGCAGTGTTGTGTGATACTCTGCTGTTACAGATTCAGATACGACTGTTAGTTTTGTAGCTGTAACGGGCAGTGTTGTGTGATATGCTGCTGTTACGGATTCAGATACGACTGTTAGTTTTGTAGCTGTAACGGGCAGTGTTGTGTGATATGCTGCTGTTACAGATTCAGATACGACTGTTAGTTTTGTAGCTGTAACGGGCAGTGTTGTGTGATACTCTGCTGTTACGGATTCAGATTCACTGTTATTTTGTAGCTGTACTGTTGTGTGATTTGCTGTTAGCTGTAACGGGCAGTGTTGTGTGATATGCTGCTGTTACGGATTCAGATACGACTGTTAGTTTTGTAGCTGATAACGGCAGTGTTCAGTGTTGATACCTGCTGTTACAGATTCAGATTGTTAGTTTTGTAGCTGTAACGGGCAGTGTTGTGTGATATGCTGCTGTTACAGATTCAGATACGACTGTTAGTTTTGTAGCTGTAACGGGCAGTGTTGTGTGATATGCTGCTGTTACAGATTCAGATACGACTGTTAGTTTTGTAGCTGTAACGGGCAGTGTTGTGTGATATGCTGCTGTTACGGATTCAGATACGACTGTTAGTTTTGTTAACGGGCAGTTTTGATTCAGATATGACTGTTAGTTTTGTAGCTGTAACGGGCAGTGTTGTGTGATATGCTGCTGTTACAGATTCAGATACGACTGTTAGTTTTGTAGCTGTAACGGGCAGTGTTGTGTGATATGCTGCTGTTACAGATTCAGATACGACTGTTAGTTTTGTAGCTGTAACGGGCAGTGTTGTGTGATACTCTGCTGTTACAGATTCAGATACGACTGTTAGTTTTGTAGCTGTAACGGGCAGTGTTGTGTGATATGCTGCTGTTACAGATTCAGATACGACTGTTAGTTTTGTAGCTGTAATGGGCTGTTGTTGTGTTAGTTTTTTTGTAGCTGTATTGTGTGATATGCTGCTGTTACAGATTCAGATATCGACTGTTAGTTTTGTAGCTGTAACGGGCAGTGTTGTGTGATATGCTGCTGTTACAGATTCAGATCGACTGTTAGTTTTGTAGCTGTAACGGGCAGTGTTGTGTGATTCATGACTGCTGTTTTGTACGGATTCAGATAGATACGACTGTTAGTTTTGTAGCTGTAACGGGCAGTGTTGTGTGATATTACAGATTCTGCTGTTACAGATTCAGATTCACGACTGTTAGTTTTGTAGCTGTAACGGGCAGTGTTGTGTGATATGCTGCTGTTACGGATTCAGATACGACTGTTAGTTTTGTAGCTGTAACGGGCGGTTGTGTGATATGCTGCTGTTACAGATTCAGATACTGTTAGTTTTGTAGCTGTAACTGTTACAGATACAGCTGTTACAGATTCAGATACGACTGTTAGTTTTGTAGCTGTAACGGGCAGTGTTGTGTGATACTCTGCTGTTACAGATTCAGATAGTTCGACTGTTAGTTTTGTAGCTGTAACGGGCAGTGTTGTGTGATATGCTGTTACGGATTCAGATTCACGACTGTTAGTTTTGTAGCTGTAACGGGCAGTGTTGTGTGATATGCTGCTGTTACAGATTCAGATACGACTGTTAGTTTTGTAGCTGTAACGGGCAGTGTTGTGTGATACTCTGCTGTTACAGATTCAGATCGACTGTTAGTTTTGTAGCTGTAACGGCAGTGTTGTGTGATAACTGCTGTTACGGCAGATGACTGTTAGTTTTGTATGTAACGGGCAGTGCTGTGTGATACCTGCTGTTACGGATTCAGATATGACTGTTAGTTTTGTAGCTGTAACGGGCAGTGTTGTGTGATATGCTGCTGTTACAGATTCAGATCAGATTTTGTAGCTGTAACGGGCAGATACGCTGTTACTGTTAGTTTTGTTAGCTTGTAAACGGGCAGTGTTGTGTGATACTCTGCTGTTACAGATTCAGATACGACTGTTAGTTTTGTAGCTGTAACGGGCAGTGTTGTGTGATACTCTGCTGTTACGGATTCTGCTTAGTTTGTATTAACGGGCATGTTGACTGCTTTAGTTTTGTTAGCTTTGTAACGGGCAGTGTTGTGTGATACTCTTTTGCTGTTGTTGTGTGATACGCTGCTGTTACGGATTCAGATACGACTGTTAGTTTTGTAGCTGTAACGGGCAGTGTTGTGTGATACTCTGCTGTTACGGATTCAGATACGACTGTTAGTTTTGTAGCTGTAACGGGCATACGACTGTTAGTTTTGTAGTGTTGTGGATTCAGATACGACTGTTAGTTTTGTAGCTGTAACGGGCAGTGTTGGTGATACTGCTGTGTTATGGATTCAGATAACTGTGTTACGGATTCAGATACGACTGTTAGTTTTGTAGCTGTAACGGGCAGTGTTGTGTGATATGCTGCTGTTACGGATTCAGATACGACTGTTAGTTTTGTAGCTGTAACGGGCAGTGTAACGGGCAGTGTTGTGTGATACTGCTGCTGTTATGGATTCAGATACGACTGTTAGTTTTGTAGCTGTAACGGGCAGTGTTGTGTGATATGCTGCTGTTACAGATTCAGATACGACTGTTAGTTTTGTAGCTGTAACGGGCAGTGTTGTGTGATACTCTGCTGTTACAGATTCAGATACGACTGTTAGTTTTGTAGCTGTAACGGGCAGTGTTGTGTGATATGCTGCTGTTATGGATTCAGATATGACTGTTAGTTTTGTAGCTGTAACGGGCAGTGTTGTGTGATACTCTGCTGTTACGGATTCAGATACGACTGTTAGTTTTGTAGCTGTAACGGGCAGTGTTGTGTGATATGCTGCTGTTATGGATTCAGATACGACTGTTAGTTTTGTAGCTGTAACGGGCAGTGTTGTGTGATATGTTTTGATTCAGCTGACTGTTAGTTTTTAACGGGCAGTGTTGTGTGATACTCTGCTGTTACAGATTCAGATACGACTGTTAGTTTTGTAGCTGTAACGGGCAGTGTTGTGTGATATGCTGCTGTTACGGATTCAGATCGACTGTTAGTTTTGTTAACGTTTTGTTACCAGCTGTAACGGGCAGTGTTGTGTGATACTCTGCTGTTATGGATTCAGATCCCCTGTTAGTTTTGTAGTGTAACGTAAAGCCATATGTGCGATACGCTAAAGTTAGTTTTGTAGCTGTAACGGGCATGCAGACAAGTTCTGTCTCATTTGCATTGTGGTATGCAGACAAGTCTGTCTCATTTGCATTGTGGTAAGGCACTCGCTTGCGGTGTGTGGCGTTGCTGGTTTTCTCTCAGCCTTTGCCCTGTTACTCTGTCTTATCAGTTTACCACCCTAGCTGATATACTTTGTAGCCCTATAAACATCAGTGATGTCATTTAATTCCTATGTAATCTAATGTGATGCTCATTGCCAAACTATCAATTTATAAGCCCTAATAATGTATGCAGTCTGTACAGCTAACTAGTGGAACATAGGTGACCATTGTTGTAGAGTGGATCTCAATGGTATGGATGATTTAAGGATGGCTATCACTAAAGTACAGTAGCAGAAAGAAGACCATTTATAGAGGCCCTAAAGCTGAGGGAACACAAAACCACTTTGTGGCTTGGAACTTGGTTTCAGGAGACTAGGTTTCAGGCCACTGCGCGGCACACCAGGGGAGACTAGGGGTTTGATACAGCAAAGTTGACTCAAACTAGGTCTCTCAGTCTCCTGGAACCAGGTTTCAAACCACTGTTCCTGAAAAAGTGGCTTCACATTCCTGCAGCTTAAGGGGTTGAGAAGTAAAATAATTTTGCAATAGGTCATCCACTAACTATCAGAAATAGTATGTGAAGATAGGAACTTATGGGCAGTCAGTATGATTCCACACTTCTGATCTACTGTAAACAGGTGATACGGTTAAGGCCTTAGCATGCATGCAGCCAACTATAAAATAGCATGTTTTCTGAAAGCTTGGTCATTATCACTTTAAGACATTAAAGAACATGTTTTCTGAAAGCTTGGTCATTATCCCTTTAAGACATTAAAGGACATGTTTTCTGAACGCTTGGTCATTACCCCTTTAAGACATTAAAGAACATGTTTTCTGAACGCTTGGTCATTTCCCCTTTAAGACATTAAATAACTTGTTTTCTGAAAGCTTGGTCATTATCCCTTTAAGACATTAAAGAACATGTTTTCTGAAAGCTTGGTCATTACCCCTTTAAGACATTAATGAAGCTGTTTATTTTAATAGTTGTGTAATAACACAATAGGTACTTAGTAATCACACTGGAATGAAGTACAAATCTTACACTTTCAACGCAAATCTACAAGAATGTATCATAAACAAAGGCAATTATTATATGGACAGATGGTCTTCATTTTTTTGGTCAAATTCAGCATGAAATAAACTGTAAAGGAAATGAAAATTGCATTTTTTAATTAAAAGAACTTAAAAAAATGAACAAAAAAACCCCACTATTTATAGGTTTAGGACACTTTGCTAAATTTGGTTCTCAAGTGGAAATACTTTCCAAACTTTAAAAGTACAGTCAGCAGTATTTCAAAAGAAGAGAGTTACAGTGATTGAAAGTGTCAAGAGACAATTTTGAACAAGAAACAGTTTAAAAGGTTTCATTCCATGACTGTTTTGCTAATATTACTAATCTGTAGGCACAGCTTCTTGACTGGAAATGTCCCACCAATGCTTCTCTACAGTCCAATAGATATGCAGAACCTCAATATACAAAGATAATAATAATAATAATAATAATAATAATAATAATAATAATAATAATAATAATAATAATAATAATGCCAGGGAAGGAGAGAAGCATGTTCTTGAGTATTTGTTTTGTTTTATGGTACATCTAATTTCTATGATGATTACAGTCATCCTGAGGGGTTTTAAATATTGTGCTTTTATAGTTTTGATAAGTGGGTGTTTAGCTCCCAGGACTCCCTTGGAAAAGGAGATGGATATCTCAAGGGTTCTATCCTGGTTAAATACATCAGTAAACTTGCTCTTCCATTCTAGCTGCCTCCCAGCTCCTGCTCTCTGGTGAAAGCACATGTTTGTCCTAGGTTAGAGAACAAAAATAAATATTAATTTACAAACAACAACAACATAATAATAATAATAATAAGAAGAAGAAGAAGAAGAAGAAGAAGAAGAAGAAGAAGAAGAAGAAGAAGAAGAAGAAGAAGTATATACAGTATTTGTAGTATTTTTAGGGAAATATATAATCCTGTACAAGATCATGTGCTCAAGTATACCCTGTTCACACATTAATAATATTGTATGCCAGTGTGCTGATATACATGTAGGCCTAACCTTTCAGATTTAATGAGGTAGATCTGAAATAATACATCAGTAGCATGATGACAGTCTGTTCTCCACTTAGACACTAATGCAATGTTATATTAAACTGGCTCATTCTAATGATGTGTCTTCCTATCCCTCAAGGCGTGTTATAAAACCTTAGGCCTTTCTGTGTGTGACTTTTTCTGTGCTGTCTCCTCCAGTGTCCTTTTGAGGAACAAAAGCCAACTAATCATTCGTGGGAAGGACAGCCCCTTTTCTCATATCAGGTGTTTCTTGTTTTCTTCTTCTGCCTGCACTTGGTATGTATTGAGGATGCTGAATGATTGCTCACGGTATATGGTTTTTATTCGCCGCAGGAGGATGTGACAGTACATTTTGGAGCCATGGCAAACTCAATACAAATCTACTACTATTATTATTATTATTATTATTATTATTATTATTATTATTATTATTATTATTATTAATAAGCAGATGCTTTTATCCAAAACGACTTACAGACTAGGAGGTGAAGTATGCATCAACAACTGCTGCTGCAGAGTCACTTACATAGGACCTCTGTTTTATGTCTCATTCGAAAGACGGATACATACAAGATGACTTACTGTACCAAAAACAGACTGTATAAAGAATTCCTTTAAAGCACCAGGTTTACAACCACCTGCCTAAGTGCACCTTTAAAATAATCTCCTATGCATGTTGAACTTTCTGTATGTAAATAGAAATACACCCATGGCCAGTGTCCAGTAGACATATAAATACTGGAAGGACCAGAGGCGCCGGTGTACCGCCACAATATGCCTCCTTGCCAGAATAGTACCGGTTGTAATTTGTGGCAGACATAATTGCCAGAAATTGCCACCTGTGTATATTTTATTGGAAAAGAAGGAAGTAAATTATAGTAAATCATACTGCAGTGTCAGAAAATACCACCCCTACATATTCTGTAGGAAAAATAATTAATAAATTGTGGCAAGTTGTATTTTGGGGTCAGAAAATGCCAGTCTTGTATATTCTGTAGGATAAAGAAGGTAGTGAATTATGGCAAGTTGTATTTTGAGAGTCAGTTTGAATTCATTGTTATCTCAGAACTTGGCACTGACATCAAATTCTTTGACTGTCGTTATGCTTCATACATAACAAAAAACGTTTTAATCTTGTATTTTTCACAGAAAACAATGCAGAGTGAAATGAAAACAATTCCTCCCGTGATACGTTTATGATCCTGGGGGGGGATTTAGCAGGGGAGGGGGGATTTGCCACGACACCAGTGAGGAAAACAGTCAGCTAACAAACCACAAACTGCAATGTTCTTTTCCATTTTTAAAGAGAAATGTGAATAATACATGAATTGTCACAAAAGTAGAACATATTTTACTGACTTAATTGAGCGATCTGAGCCGCTTAGTTTGAGTGTAGTAACTAACAGCTGCAATATTTTCCAATCTGAAAAGTAATAATATTATTAATAAAGAAAGTCTGTAAGATAATGTGGTCAAGTGGCTGATGTATTGCAGAAATCAGACAGGAGAAGCAATTGAAATGCAAATTAAATAATTATTTTTAGCCCCCAAAAATATATAAAATAAACAAAACAAACAGTTCAAACAAATAAACAAAAAAAAACTTACAAAACAAACTTAGAATTAAATCCAACTATTTATAATATCAAACCGTGGGCACACAGGACTGTAACTTTCAGACCTCTCCGAGCACACAGCTATTCACTAGACACAGTCTGTCACCTCTCCCTTTAGAATGAGCCAGCTCTGGTATATATATATATATATATATATATATATATATATATTGTGAGGAAAGGGCGGCGTCGCCTTTAAGAAATGGCGGCGCCATAGGTGAAACTACACAACCCAGAAGCCCGAGTACCAATTGGTAGGGAGGGGTTACTGGGTTTATAAGGAAGCAGGGCAGAACAATCTGGGCGTTGTGTGGTCGTGGGGAACACCGCCTGATTGTCCTGCTTAGAGAAGCATGCAAAAGTCAGTTTGGTACCCGAAAGTATCGTAAGGTAAAGTGAATGTTTGCATTTAGATAGTAGTTCAATATTCAGTTTAAAAATGAATGCGTTTTTCCTCTTGGTGAGGTAGTCTTTTGTTTTGTAAAGTTTATTTATTTTCTAAAATGTTTTACCCGCTGGAGTTTGTTCTGGTTTCACTGTATTTAATTTAAGAAGGTCCCGCGGTGTGCTGCGGTGTTTGGTTGTGCGCTGGCACAGCAGCAGTTCTTTTTAAATCAGTGTTGTGCTTATGACGCGGGGACTGAATGTGTATTGGTTATTTCCGCTCTGCAGGGACAGCGAGCTGCACTCAGTCTAGTGCTGAAAGAAATAACTGAAACACCAGACTTTGTTTGCAAGACATTGTTTATTGTTGGTCTGGACAAGACTGGAAGTGCTGGCATCCTGCTTCTGTTTAGGGACACAACTTCCATCCGTGGATGTCAGGGGACTTGGCTGCAGGGGATCCCTCCCCACAGCTCCTGGCTCACTCCTCTTGGTGTCCACCTCATCTTACCCGTGTTCCTGGATCACTCCCCCAGAGGGTGCCTAACCCGCGCTTACCTGTGTTGCAGGATCACTCCACCCGAGGGAGCCTGTCCTGCGCTTACCTGTGTTGCAGGATCACTCCACTAGAGGGAGCCTGTCCTGCGCTTACCTGTGTTGCAGGATCACTCCACTAGAGGGAGCCTGTCCTGCGCTTACCTGTGTTGCAGGATCACTCCACCAGAGGGAGCCTGTCCTGCGCTTACCTGGGCTGTTGGCTCACTCCACCAGAGGGAACCTGTTCTTCACTTACCTGTGGACTGACTCTCTCCACCAGAGGGAACCTCTATACTGCTTACCTGGATCCACATCTACGTCGGCCAGTGAAGCTCGCTCCTGTGGACTTGGTGCAGTCCAGTTGGAACATTCACAGGCCAAAGCCTGTAGTACTGTGGTAGTCTTGAAGTAGCTTAGAGAGGGGCGAAGAAGTGAGTCAGTCAGTGGCCCGTACAGGGCAATAGTCTATTGAAGAAACTGTTTAATTGTGTAAATATTGTAAATAAAGTTCATTTACCTGAAAACTCAGTGAGTCTGTGCCAGTCGGTGGAAGCAAAAAGTCAGTGACCAGTAGCGTCACACTACCAGTCTTGTTGCAATATATATATATATTTACACTACCGGTCAAAAGTTTTAGAACACCTCCATTTTTCCAGTTTTTATTGAAATTTACGCAGTTTAATGTCTCAATGTACTCTGAAATTAAAGCATAGAACAAATAAACAATTGGAGATAAAAAAGAAATCATGGAATTGTTTTGTTTAACAAAATTTAATCTAAATTTTTGACTCATCAAAGTAGCCACCTTTTGCAGATATAACAGCCGAACACACTCGTGGCATTCTTTCTACAATGGAAATCAAATATTGTTCGGAAAGTTCTTCCCAACACTGTTGCAGAAGTTCCCACAAATGTGTTGCACTTGTAGGTTGCTTTGCTTTCACCCTTCTGTCCAGTTCATCCCAAACCAGCTCGATGGGGTTTAAGTCTGGAGACTCTGCTGGCCATTCCATGATTTGAAGCCTACCGTCTTGTTCTTTCTTCTAAGGTAGTTCTGACATAGCCTGGAGGTATGTTTTGGGTCATTATCTTGCTGTAGGATGAACCCCTGACCAACTAGACGTATACCTTCATGGCCCAGGCAAGCCTCTTTTTCTTATTTTGCCATCTTAGCAATGGCTTTCTCACTGCCACTCGACCTGTCAAATCTGCAGCTCGAAGTCTTCTCTTCACAGTTGAAACTGAGACTTGCTTACTTCAAACAGTGTTAAGCTGTGCTTGAAGCTGTTGTCCTGTGAGCCGCCTATCACGCCTCTCAGAAACTTGTCTTCTGATTCTGTTGTGGCTTTGGGTCTGCCAGACCTCTTCCTGTCAGAGTTTCCTCCAGTTTCCAAGTGCCTTTTGATGGTGTAGGAAACTGTACTCACTGACACCTTGGCTTTCTTTGCAATTTCTCTAAAGGAAAGACCTACACTTATAATGGTCTGTCTGTCTTCCTTTTTTAATTGCCTTTTTCTCGCCATTATGAGAGCAATATACTACTTCATGCAGTACAATACTGTCCAAATAATGCTTAAGAGGGTGTAGTAACACAGTCTGTTCCAACACTGCTTTTATACAGACAGAGGGTTTGCAAGTAATCAACAAAAGTTGGGACACCTGTAGGAATTGTTAGCATCAACTTTCAAGGCTTAATTTACTTCCATTGCTGCAGAACAGCTGTAAGTTGTTAACCCATTACTTGTTCCCTGAAAAAGGCCTTTTTGTATAACTCTGAAATGTACATTATTTTTCAGTTTTTGGTGACCTAAATTTTTTTTTTTTAACCTCTGGCAGTTTACCGCTTACCTTTGTACCATTTCAGGTTATTCACTGGACTTGAACTGATTACATTTCAATAAAAACTGGAAAAATGGGGGTGTTCTAAAACTTTTGACCGGTACTGTATATTGTGAGCCAACTCACAAGTTTACCACCAGGAGTCGTTCATGGCAGGCTTGGTATGAGCCCACAGAGGTTGCCAGTAATGATCAGATGGACCTGTGGGCAGCATACATGCCTGCCATAATGTCAAGGAGTTAACGGGCCAACAGGCTGCAGGTGTGGTTAGGTAGGCAATTATGGTTTGACTATTGTTAGACTATCATTGGCCTTAATTGGCCCACACCTGTAGCCTGTAACAGCCAAATGCCTGGCTGGTAAAAGGGAGCATGTGCCGCCAGTCTGGTGGGTTGTTTGTTTTGTTTTCCTTCCTGAGAACCTCTGGGGTTTATCTACAATAAGACCGGAATAGAATAACTGGAATCAGTGTCGGATAACGTTGTGGTCCTTTGCATCTGCAATTCCCTGTTCTCTACAGGGGCTACGAGGAACGGCCCGTCCGCTGCTGGGATTCATAAAGGACTGGACTGCAGAATAAGGGTAGGAGAAGGGTTTCCTAAAGAAGCCAAGCAAGCTAGGAAAAACCCAAACCCCAGGTGGAATTACCTTTTCACCAACTGGACATGGTTATTGGTCCAGTTGGTTTACATCGGCATTTTTGTTTTGGTGCTTTTGTTTTGTTTGAAATCTTATTTGAACTGTTTACTTTCTTTATGGACACGTCTCGATAACGCGGCTGACATTGCAGTATAAGAGCAAGCCTTATAGAATACTGGAATAAAAACTTGCTTTGTTTTGGAAACTACTGTCTGTTTTCTCTGTGTGCACCCACCCGCTATATATATATATATATATATATATATATATATATATATATATAATCT
The DNA here is from genome assembly GCA_036884735.1 of Huso huso. Taxonomy (NCBI): domain Eukaryota; kingdom Metazoa; phylum Chordata; class Actinopteri; order Acipenseriformes; family Acipenseridae; genus Huso; species Huso huso. The sequence continues at coordinate 1,755,313 of CM072665.1, read as the reverse complement.
TTATATAATCTTTGCCCACACTAGCCTCTCCCCTGGACTAGTCCAATACACTTTAGCCATAGTAAAAGTAGCTTCAGTTCCCCTTTAGACTGAAATTCCTTATTTTAAAACATTTGGGTTACTTCAACTTATTTAACCCTAAATACCGCCACAGAATAATTGCATACATTGCAGATAACATACACCCTATGTTATCATTCCATCATTATGTAAGACTTTCATCTAGCCGGGAGCTGGCGCCCTCCAAGATGGTGGCACCCATGACTACCCAAACCTACGGCTCGTCGATACCATCTTCAAAACTAAAACGGTATTTAAAAATATTATTCAGCTTTTTTAACCTTTTCCTTTAAGTAAATATTATTCTGAGCCTAAAATGTATTAGTCCACGGGTTACCTCGCTCCATATTGAGGTTTCTCCTCTAATCAGTACTTTCTGTTTTCTACATGTTAACCACTCCCTAATCCATGTGCATGCATTTCTTTGAATCCCTTCTGCGTTCAGTTTGAGAATTAATCTTTTATGCGGAACTTTGTCAAAAGCATTCTGGATATCTAAATAAACCATGTCATATGCTTTGCAATTATCCATTGGCGATATTGCGCTCCTGCGATGTAGTACTAAGGAAATCTACAATTACTGAGTTCGTCCAGAAAAAATGGTTCTGTTTAAAAAAGTTTGTAGTGGTGTTAGACGTCTGGTACAACAGTGTGTGAAAGCAATGAAGCTTTACTATGGCTCTCCAGGTTTCAACAACAGTGTGTCCTCCTCCTCCTCAATGAAGCTTTTACTTCTTCTTCTTCTTCTTCTTCTTCTTCTTCTTTTTCTCCTCCTCTTCACCCAGTGCCCTTTCAACTCCCTTCTTCTTCTTCTTCTCCTCCTCCTCCTTCTCCTTCTCCTTCTTCTCCTCCTTCTTCTCCTCCTCCTTCTTCTTCTTCTTCTCCTTCTTCTTCTTCTTCCTTCTTCTTCTTCTTCTTCTTCTTCTTCTTCTTCTTCTTCTTCTTCTTCTTCTTCTTCTCCTTCTTCTTCTTCTTCTTCTTCTTCTTCTTCTCCTCCTTCTTCTTCTTCTTCTTCTTCTTCTTCTTCTTCTCCTTTCTTCTCCTTCTCCTCTTCTTCTTCCTTCCTTCCTTCTTCTTCTTCTTCTCTTCTTCTTCTTCTTCTTCTTCTTCTTCTTCTTCTTCTCCTCCACCTCCTTCTTCTTCTTCTTCTCCTTCCTCTTCTTCTTCTCCTTCCTCTTCTTCTTATTATTCTTGTAAATAGTGTGTTTTTGTGTTTGTTTGGTGTTCATTGAGTTTTGTAAGTAAAGCCTTATCTATTTGAATTTAAGTTTGTCAAGCATTCTCAACTGACTGTTTATCTTAGGTTCCTGGTCCAGGACCTGTGCAGTGGGAGGAGTGTATGGCGGAAGTACTATAGAGCTGTATCTTTCTAGTGTTTTATTTTGAATGTTTTGTTTAAAGATGCAGCACCACCACTAGTAATATCCTTGGTGGTGGTGCATGGTATCACACCTGAGTTTTAGTTTTTCTATTGGAAATAAATAAAACCTGGTGCTGGCATGTCAACCACAATCCCTCTGTGTCTCTCTCTCTTAATCTCTCTCGATGCGTCTTTTCCAGACGCATCCTCAGGATATACAGTATCCACACACATGTCTAGTGGATGTACAGTGTTGGATTTTGTTAATGGCACAGAACATGAAGTCCATACAGGGCTCTGTTGATATGCACACGTTTTGTTATTCATTAACTGTTTTCCCTCATAAATTTTTCTGTGCCAGTATTATAGTTCAGCACCTACATTGACTAGATACTGTAAGCCTCTATTTGTGTAGTACAGCCCAGATTGAGGCCCTTTATGCCAGCCCTATTCTGTGCATCTACAGCTATGGACAAAAGTGCATCACCTCGAATTTTAGGATTGAGACATAATTAAAAAAAAAAAAACTGTATGAGCATAATTAAGATATTTTATTTAACATCATCTAATCAAAGAAACTGCAAAGTGATATCATAAAAGTATACCATGAGCCATAATAGTAGTACAGTGTTTCATGTTAGATTTTGAAATGTCACATTTTTCAAGTATATGGAAAACTACAAAGCGGTATGTAATTCCATATGTTAACGTAACATTATTCAGCAGGTTTAATTCAACTTCATGAAGCACAATGTGTTAATTATATAGGGTGATGTGACACTTTTGGCCATAACTGTACACTGACATCTCCTAATTGACGCCGTGCTGCTCCCAATCTAACTCTATAAAGATTTTAGTTACAGGGCACATATTACACAGTCAATATAACTGGTAACTATGACTGAGGCTAAATGTACTCTTTCAAGGTAAGCAAAAGTTTTTTCTAACTTCAGTTAGAACTAACAGACAACTCCTCCTTACCCTGTCATGGGCACAGTCACAGGCAGGGAGAGGAGGCTGGGACAATGCATGACTGGCCCTGGAGATGACATTCACAGAGGCATTTCATCACTCAATTTCATGAGGCAATAATTAAGGAGATTCTTCAATTAGATCATCTCTGTCCGTGAAAAGGCATCATTCTTTGTGAGCAAGATTACATCATCTTAATTAGCCCCTCTTCAAGTAATTTACTTTCTTTTAAAGCCCTCAGGAAGGGTGTATTTATTACAGGTAATTAATATTCAAGTTAATTGACTGCAGTTTATTTATGGCACTTCACCCCTTGTGTATACATCTGACATCTATTAAAAGGAAAGCTGCATCTCCTCCCTGTGTTTTTGCAGTCTTTCCACCTTTCTCACAGAAATGAAGGATGCTTGCCAACCATCCCCTGTCATTATGGACAGTGCCCTAATAAATCTTTCTGGTGTTCTGACTGCTGTACCATCTGGAAGCAGGCCCTAGTTTAACAGCATGGACACATTAGCGAGTACAGTGGAACCTCAATTATCCTGACTTAATAGGACCCAGACCTAGTTCTGAAGAACAGGACTGACTGGAATTGAATTCTATGGAAACAATCAAGGTCATTACCAGGGAAATTAACCTTAAGAAACATCCTGTTTGAATTCTAACACTGCATTGCCGTACAAGGAATCTTGGCACAAGGTTTAAATGAAGCACGTGCTGGTCTTTTTTTTAAAGCCTTTCTCTTCACGTTCTGTGTGGAAGCCAGTTATAACCAGAATGGTGTCTTCATGCACTGAAGAGATATTCCTGACTGTGTGATTCAGTCCAGCGCAATATAGCTGGAATTTAAATCCTGAAGGAAACCTTGTCACTTGGAATGTAATGTGACTCCTGGACTCAGTATTGTTCGTTCACAAATTACTATTTCTTTTTTTTGTCAAACTGGACCATGATGCAAAAGACCAGGAAATAAATTCACACTCACACAGTGGGCAGTATTGAGTGTAACAGGCTAACAGACATTTTTATTGACATTGCAAAAATGCAGCGCTAGTGTAACACTGTCATTACAGAGTCTATCCTGTCCCGTCAGTGAGGTTGAAAGCACTAACACCATGAATGCAGACGAGCCTGGCTCTTTTGCATTGGGGTTAAGATGCTTGCTTGCTGTGCATGGGGTTGTTGGTTCATGCCCAGCCTCTGCCCTGTTACACTAGGTCATTTACAGAAATAGGTCCAGCTTGTTTAAGCCACTCCAGAAAGGAGTGCAAATCAACATTTTAAAGATCCATTTGGACCCATTGTTACCACTGCCAATAATATCATTGGTCCCAATTTTCTTTTGCATTTTACACTTCAATTTGGAATGTACAGATATTTCAAAGACAGCTCTATAGAGAGAAGCAAATTAATTTTGTATTTTTGTTCCTGGAAAATGTGTATCTCCTTTAGGATTTAAAAGGGTTTAAAAAGCTCTGTTAAAGCTCATGTAAGTGGGAATTTCAACCTGCTGGCAAACCTCATTACACCTCAATCAAACTGACTTCCCTGCAGCACAGCACTGAACCTTCTCGCTTTTCACTTCCACGAGTAACTTTACCAAAAAATCCCTGGAGTAGATAAAGAGTAACGGGAAGACGCAGGGAAGTTCAGTACAAATTATGCAGATATCATAGATGTATTTATATTTATCTAGATATACAAATAAACAAACAAACAAGAACAAAAACATACCACAAAGAAATAGGAAGAGGATTAATTCAGAACTACAGCTAGCACTAGCGTTCAGCATCATGGTTAATCAGAACCATGGCTAGCACCAGCGTTCAGAACCATGGTTAGTCTGAAGCCCATTGGTAAGAACTGTGCACTGAAGCCCATTGGTAAGAGCTGTGATCTGAAGCCCATTGGTAAGAGCTGTGCACTGAAGACCATTGGTAAGAGCTGTGCTCTGAAGTCTGTTCAACACTGATATGCTTCCCCGCCACACATCAGCATTGAGGAGTCTTTTCAAAAGCAGTATTTTTGTTGAAATAGTTAGGAAGCATTGGCAAATAATGACGTAAGCACGAACAACAATTGTGAATCATGCAGGACAGATAATATGATGTTAAACAAAAAACAAACAAACAAATGATGAAAAGGTATTGTAGATGATGTGAAGCATTTTAAGCATTTTTTTGAGCATTAAAAACCTTTAAGCATTTTTTCATTCGATGTTTCTTCTTTCAAAAACAAATTAAGAGCTGATGATTAAAAGCAGGACCCAATTTCTAATGATCAGATCACAGTGATGTATAGTTTCAGATATTTACACAATCCTACAGTATAGGCTTCTAACATACTTATACATTGTGACTGCCATGAATCACTGAGGACATGGCCCCAACATACTTATACATTGTGACTGCCATGAATCACTGAGGACATGGCCCCAACATACTTATACATTGTGACTGCCATGAATCACTGAGGACATGGCCCCAACATACTTATACATTGTGAGTGCCATGAATCACTGAGGACATGGCCCCAACATACTTATACATTGTGACTGCCATGAATCACTGAGGACATGGCCCCAACATACTTATACATTGTGACTGCCATGAATCACTGAGGACATGGACCCAACATACTTATACATTGTGACTGCCATGAATCACTGAGGACATGGCCCCAACATACTTATACATTGTGACTGCCATGAATCACTGAGGACATGGCCCCAACAGGACATTGGACTGCCATGAAACATGGCCCCAACATATTATACATTGTGACTGCCATGAATCACTGAGGACATGGCCCCAACATACTTATACATTGTGACTGCCATGAATCACTGAGGACATGGCCCCAACATACTTATACATTGTGACTGCCATGAATCACTGAGGACATGGCCCCAACATACTTATACATTGTGACTGCCATGGCAATTCTGTAATAAAAGTTTACGTTTATGACACTGAAATGAAGTAATAATGCCCAGGTAGCCAAAATACCTCATACTGTATAGAACAAAAATATACCTGAAATACTGAATAAATATAAGAGCTGCATTCTGGCATATATTCTTTAAACAAACTGTATCTTACACATATCAGAGAAATATTAAGGACACAGTTTATGTTTATACAAAAACTGAAATGCAAGATAGTTTATTTATTTTTTTTATCTGTAACTAATAACATTTCCCTTCTTAAGTAATTAGGACATTCTTACATGCTGCAATGATGTCTTTAATACCTGCATAATGAAAGTGACGGGCCTGTTTTACTCTACACATAGTCTAGCTCTTTCATTTAACCTTTTAAGGCAGTTGTCCCCCGTCGTTGAGAAGAGATTATGTTAAAAGCTCTAAAACCAAGAATGCAGATGAGCCTCACTCTTTTGCATAGTGGTTAAGACACTGGGTTGCAGTGTGTGAGGTCACCAGTTCTCGCCCAGCCTCTGCCCTGTTACATCTGAAAAAAATCTGAGCTGCTCTGAGTTCTATTGGTACAGTGCATTGTTAAATTCTGAGTTCTATTGATACAGTGCATTGTTAAATTCTGAGTTGCTCTGAGTTCTATTGGTACAGTGCATTGTTAAATTCTGAGTTGCTCTGAGTTCTTTTGTTACAATGCATTGTTAAATTCTGTGTCATTTTTATAATTTCTCTATAACCCGCCTTTACCTGCCCTTATAAAAGTTTGCCACAGTAAAAGCATAGCAAACTGCATATAAAGTATATTCTAAACTATGGTAAACACATATTTGGGATTGTCTGGAGAATCATTAGTGCCAGTGCTGAACAGCCTTGCACATAGCCTGATGTGATCTTAATGTCAGCCTTGACATTAAGATCACATCCATCTCCCTCTCTGTTTAACCTTCATTCTCCCCAGGGTGTCCCACCATTGCAATGTGTAGCAATGGGGGAGGAAATGAAAGTGTTGGCTTGTTCTCGATCTCTTTAAAACAGAAAACGTGACAACATTACACTACGCATTGGAGACTGCATCCTCAGAGAGAGAAAGAGAGAGAGAGAGAGAGAGAGAGAGAGAGAGAGAGAGAGAGAGAGAGAGAGAGAGATCTGAGATGAAAACACAATGAGTGATATCAATCTGTATTTTTCTTCAGAGCTTCCAGACTATTGATTGAATCCTTTGCTGGAGCTATAAATATATTGACATGTGTGTAAGAGTGGGGATGAGCCTTGCAGAGGAGAGGCAGGAAGCAGCAGCCCTTTAACAGGGTTTATATATTTCTTGTACAGTGTGTACAAGCCTTCTTTTACATCCCACTGGAACATACAGGGTAACCTTTACAGCATTCAACAACAAGGCACTTTCTATCTTTAACAATCAGTGTTTTATATCCTGCTGCCCTTCGGGGCATATTTTCAAAGCGTTAACTCCAGTCTTTATTTACCAACTCCTATTTTTAGAAAGTAATTGACAAAACTAGAACCAAGCAGCTTCGTTATATATTACATGTGCTCTTAAGCTCTCTCTCTCTGTGTGTGTTGTTTTTCATTTTCTAACATTCAAATTATTGTCTCCTTTCAAAAAATACGAGCTAATTAAAGAAAGGAGGAAACGCTTTGAAAATATGACCCTTAGTCTCTTTGAAACTGGATATGCAAAAAAGATACTCATTAAAAAGAAAAATGCATTTCTCTAAAAGCTAAGGGACCCTAGATTGTGCAATTTAAATTTTAATTAAAACATATCAAATCTAATTTTAAGAAATGTTCAAATAACATAGTTGTCTTAAGAACATTTACATACATATATTGTACAAAGTATGTTGCAATCTTGCCTCTTTGACGGTAGGAATTATATTTTCAAAGCATATTTTCTTTTAATATTATAACATCAGAAACACATCTTGAAGGTTGGCTAGAAGTACTGTGAACCCTTTCTATTGAATAGTATACAATGCAAAAGCGTCTTAAAGGATTTTCTGAGGTTGGAACAATTGATAAAAGTTATCAATTGTTCCAACCTCAGAAAATCCTTTAAGACGCTTTAAAGTTATTTTTCAAACATTTCTTAAATTATAATAATCCGGTAAAATTATGTTGAGGCATTTCAAATAATCATTTTGGTGTATATCTAATTGTGTTTGAAATTATTTCCACATCCTGTAAATGCTTACAAGATAAATCAGCATAGCTTCCTGCTGCACAGAAAGAAGCATCTAATTTGGGGATAAATTGAAGAACACCATTGTAAAGATTTAAGAGTATTCCATTATCTTCCACCATTCCTAGGTTATTAGAAAAGACAGCTACAGTGCATCATTTCCTGTTATAACACATTACATTTTTAAGACCCCAGAAATGAAGCACCTTGTTGCTGGTTAGTGCTTTTACTTGTCTTCTACTCTGCATTGAGTAACATGTGTAGTTTTAATATTATAATCACTACTGGTCGCTTTTTTTTCTCACCCTGCAGTCTCTGTAAAACATAATCATCAAACCCCTTTAATACGAACATCGCGACAGTACACATTATAGATTGTTTACAGCACACAGACAAGTCAATGTGTTTTTATCTTTTGTTGTATGTATTTCCATAAAAATTGGAAATGAAAGATCCATCTGTTACTTTCTCCTCTTGTTGATTTCAAAACTGTCTGCCAATGGTGGACTTTGACAGAATACAGCATTGCTATAATAATAGATCAGTCACCTCTTTCCCTACGGACTTCCCTGGCTGCTGGGCAGCTTGTCAGAAGGTTTCCCACCAGCCCCTTAAGAAATGGAAGTTCCCAAGCAGACAGCCAGCGAGCAGCTGCCTGACCCCTCGTCCCTCCTGTGCTTGTGGAGGGGAGCAGTGAGAGGAGCAGATCTGCTATGGGGGGTGGTGGGGGGTGGGGGTTTGGGGTCTGCAAGGAAGAAAGAAAGTGTGTGTGGGCCAGAGCTTTTCAAGACATGTTTATAATCTAAAACAAAGGCTCCCAATCTCTCTAGCCTACTGATACCGATTGTAAAAGCTGTGTGTGTTTTCAGATGTCACTCTCTGGTGATACCGATTGAAAAAGCTGTGTGTGTTTTCAGATCTCACACTCTGGTGATACTGATTGAAAAAGCTCTGTGTGTTTTCCGATCTCACTCCCTACTGTAAATACAGAAGCCGGTAATATACTGCCACCACACACACAGCATATGATCTCAGTAGCAATGAAAAGAAGCCCTGTTAGAAATGCTAGCAATGGAAAGCACAGATATCAGTCGCTGGGAACTGAATTGTTTGCAGACGAAAGGGTTGATTTGATCAAGCTCTACCCCAGCAGTATGTCACAGATGGATTTTAGTCAAGCATTTTGCAGCACTGTGGGAATCACTCTGAATTGCATACTGTGGATAGGCGACAATATCCCCGGTTATGTAAAAAGCTCCAATAAAATCCAAATGAGTCTTACACTGTACTGTAGCTTGAACAAATCAGTCAATCCTAAGCATCAGCGCTACTGAACCCTCTCTGATATGCTTGTTGAGATGTACAGTGCAACCCGGATTCAGTGCTATTGAACCCTCTCTGATATGCTTGTTGAGATGTACAGTGCAACCCGGATTCAGTGCTATTGAACCCTCTCTGATATGCCTGTTGAGATGTACAGTGCAACCCGGATTCAGTGCTATTGAACCCTCTCTGATATGCTTGTTGAGATGTACAGTGCAACCCGGATTCAGTGCTATTGAACCCTCTTTGGTATGCCTGTTGAGATGTACAGTGCAACCCGGATTCAGTGCTATTGAACCCTCACTGATATGCTTGTTGAGATGTACAGTGCAACCCGGATTCAGTGCTGTTGAACCCTCTCTGATATGCCTGTTGAGATGTAGTGCAACCCGGATTCAGTGCTATTGAACCCTCTCTGATATGCTTGTTGAAATGTACAGTGCAACCCGGATTCAGTGCTATTGAACCCTCTCTGATATGCCTGTTGAGATGTACAGTGCAACCCGGATTCAGTGCTATTGAACCCTCTCTGATATGCCTGTTGAGATGTACAGTGCAACCCGGATTCAGTGCTATTGAACCCTCTCTGATATGCTTGTTGAGATGTACAGTGCAACCCGTTCAGTGCTATTGAACCCTCTCTGATATGCCTGTTGAGATGTACAGTGCAACCCGGATTCAGTGCTATTGAACCCTCTCTGATATGCCTGTTGAGATGTACAGTGCAACCCGGATTCAGTGCTATTGAACCCTCTCTGATATGCCTGTTGAGATGTACAGTGCAACCCGGATTCAGTGCTATTGAACCCTCTCTGATATGCTTGTTGAGATGTACAGTGCAACCCGGATTCAGTGCTATTGAACCCTCTTTGGTATGCCTGTTGAGATGTACAGTGCAACCCGGATTCAGTGCTATTGAACCCTCTCTGATATGCTTGTTGAGATGTACAGTGCAACCCGGTTCAGTGCTATTGAACCCTCTTTGGTATGCCTGTTGAGATGTACAGTGCAACCCGGATTCAGTGCTATTGAACCCTCACTGATATGCTTGTTGAGATGTACAGTGCAACCCGGATTCAGTGCTGTTGAACCCTCTCTGATATGCCTGTTGAGATGTAGTGCAACCCGGATTCAGTGCTATTGAACCCTCTGATATGCTTGTTGAAATGTACAGTGCAACCCGGATTCAGTGCTATTGAACCCTCTCTGATATGCCTGTTGAGATGTACAGTGCAACCCGGATTCAGTGCTATTGAACCCTCTCTGATATGCCTGTTGAGATGTACAGTGCAACCCGGATTCAGTGCTATTGAACCCTCTCTGATATGCTTGTTGAGATGTACAGTGCAACCCGGATTCAGTGCTATTGAACCCTCTCTGATATGCCTGTTGAGATGTACAGTGCAACCCGGTTCAGTGCTATTGAACCCTCTCTAATATGCCTGTTGAGATGTACAGTGCAACCCGGATTCAGTGCTATTGAACCCTCTCTGATATGCTTGTTGAGATGTACAGTGCAACCCGGTTCAGTGCTATTGAACCCTCTCTGATATGCCTGTTGAGATGTACAGTGCAACCCGGATTCAGTGCTATTGAACCCTCTCTGATATGCTTGTTGAGATGTACAGTGCAACCCGGATTCAGTGCTATTGAACCCTCTCTGATATGCCTGTTGAGATGTACAGTGCAACCCGGATTCAGCGCTATTGAACCCTCTCTGATATGCTTGTTGAGATGTACAGTGCAACCCGGATTCAGTGCTATTGAACCCTCTCTGATATGCCTGTTGAGATGTACAGTGCAACCCGGATTCAGTGCTATTGAAGCCTCTCTGATATGCTTGTTGAGCTGTACCTGGATTCAGAGACAATTTCGATTAGTATTTTTTGTACGTTTTTGATTGTTCATTGAAGATTTTCAACTCTGGAGTGGATCAGTAAATTATAGTCCTTGTGGTTGCACTGTGTATGCGTGTGACTAAGTGTTTAACATTCAAACACAGGCACTGGGTTTAGCACCACTGACACTTACAAACTTGTCTAGAATTCAGCTTTTATGGTGTATAGAATAGACTGATATCCTGACGATCGAGTGGCAATAGCGGTTAAGTGAGTTCATTTGTCAGAAATGATTGCTGTTTGATTTTTGCTGCTGTTGTTGTTAGAACAGTCCAGAAAACATTATTTTTTTATTATTTTGTTTATTTAGCAGACGCCTTTATCCAAGGCGACTTACAGAGACTAGGGTGTGTGAACTATGCATCAGCTGCAGAGTCACTTACAATTACATCTCACCCGAACGACGGAGCACAAGGAGGTTAAGTGACTTGCTCAGGGTCACACAATGAGTCAGTGGCTGAGGTGGGATTTGAACCGGGGACCTCCTGGTTACAAGCCCTTTTCTTTAACCACTGGACCACACAGCCTCCAGCACATTAGATGTGCTCTGGATACCTACTGAGCTTTTTGAGCTCCTGGTTTTACTCGAGCCCCCTGCCTTACTGCTGATCCGCCCAGCCTTGCTTAGCTTCTGAGAGGTGAGCCACAGTGTTAATGCTGAACCGCTGAACCGAATGGAAGCCACAAAACATGACGTTTCTAATAGTGATGTGCACATGATTTAGTCAACTATAAAGTCATTAGCTAATGATAATACCATTGTCTGAAGATGTTATTTCAATTAGTATATACCAAGCATAAAGAAATTCCTTTGTTGTCACAGCCACTGTGTTAGATGTCTGCCAGCGGTAAATGTTTTTTTTTTTTTTTTTTTTTGTAAATTCCTTTCTTGCAGCAGGAAAGTATAATAAAATAATCTCCTTCTCGCCAGCAATTCAGGGCAGATTACAAAACCATTTACTCTGACTGTTAGTTTTAGTGTTTTTACCATAATAGAACTGGTACCACTTTACAGGAAGTGTCTCTAATTACTGTGTATTTACAGAGCAGTTACTTAGTAAATACATGTGTACTTACTCGTCATTACAGTGTTTTTATGCATAGTTACAATGTATTTAATATGTACATTTTGCTACTAATACATTTGTGTATTTAGATATATCATGCAAAAAGATTTACATGGTGATGTAAAGTGTTTCCCTGTACTGTATTCACTCACTTCACTCCATCCACAGCGTTCCTGTACCTCTACATGCGACCGGAAAGATTCCAGGTGCTGCTGGTGCTTCATCTGCAGCGCTCTGTCAAGTGCAATCAGGGATGCCCACTTCACTGCTCAATGTTAAAAACAGAACGAAGGCTGTTCAGGCTTGCAAAATATACCTCCAAGCTGTACCCTCACCTTGTGATCTGTGTACAATACTAATTGTACAAAGATCACAATACTATTGTACACTATTTGTACAATACTACACGACAGGCATGTAAATGCCAGTCGTGAAATCTATTTTAATGTCAGCTGATTCACCAATGTAATAAATGAAATGACTGATTTGACATCCAGCTATTAATTTAGAGTACCGAATTGCTGTATTAATTTTGCCTTTCAATGAAGAAGGATAGCTGTGGTAGAAGAGATGGATGAGTCTGCTGATGAAGATGGAAGAGGGCAATTGATAATACCGGGTGGTGGCATCGTGGACAGCTACTCTTGGCATCACATGGAGTTGTAGTCAAGCAGGGTGCTAGTGGCATTCTGCGCAGTGGACAGTGCAATGCTGGATAAACTTCCATTAAGAGGAGCTGACAGGTCAATGATCCTGGGCTCCCAGTGAGTGAAGAGGGATAAAGCTCTTTGAGATCCCATTGGAGGTGGACTGGAACAGTCAAGATCACAGTATTATAAGGAGAGCACACAGAATTGCTCAACTGGGTGCTGGGCTATGGACCTAGAATCTTGATGTATCCCCTCTAGTCATACATTTATTGCACATTAAAATAAATAGACAATGTCAGCTGTATAAATTCTGATGAGCGTGTCTATACAATGCTAGTAAATTATATTATTTTCCTTTAAGAGGTGTTGAAATTCATCATACATGTTACACCGTTTTGTACTGGATATAGATGACTAGAAATAAGTATGTATAAATCTAGAGCTATACCGCCCACTCGCTACATCGCGGGTGTCGGGGTCCAATATAAATCCACTATATATCAAGGGTCACGATATAGCGAGAGACCCATAGAAAAACAAATAAGCTAACAAATACTGTACAATCACTCCCTCGTTGTGTCGGGGGCGTCAGGGTCCAATATAAATCCTCTGTGCAACCCGCTTTTTCAAATCTTTCGTATAAAAAGCAGCACACCGTTTTAATTCGTACTGTGGAGGGTAATTGCTTCTCATCAACTTATGTCTCCAATTCATTTCCCTCTCCTTTCCTCTCAAATGCACAAACCTGCTGCATTGAAAGAATCCATTCCTAACACAGGGGGCTTGTTGCTAGGGAGCTGACGTTACTGCCCTGTGACTTTTGCTAGTGCATTGCTGCCACACGTGAACACCTAAAAACAAACAAAATAAAAACCGCTTCAGCAAGTAGATATTTAATTGCTTTGTGCTATTGTGCAATGCGCATGTATATGATAACAGTTTGATATTAATGCTTTGTTTTTAATTGTTTGTATTTTTTTGTGATGTGCAGTACAAAATATAACAAACAGTAAGTCTAAGTGAAATTGCCTATGTATATTACAGCTAAGGTATGCGCAGTTAGACAGTAAAAATAGGGAGCCAACTCCAGGACCGCGATATATCCGAATCCGCAGTATAGCGAGAGGCGATATAACGAAGGGTGGGTGTATATATATATATTGTTGAATTGGTATACTGCACACAACCATGAATATGTTAACAAACTGTTTCCTTTCCATCCCTGGTTCATACCATGGGGGTCTCCCTTGTGCTACCATTACACTTAGTGCCGTCAGTGTGGAGTAGTGGTTAGGGCTCTGGACTCTTGACCGGAGGGTCATGGGTTCAATCCCCGGTAGGGACACTGCTGCTGTACCCTTGAGCAAGGTACTCTACCTAGATTGCTCCAGTAAAAACCCAACTGTATAAATGGGTAATTGTATGTAAAAATAATGTGATATCTTGTAAGTCGCCCTGGATAAGGGCGTCTGCTTAGAAATAAATTATATAGAGAGAGATACAGATAGAGAGATAGAGCGATAGAGACATAATAATATGGACCAGGTCAAGCGCTTACATGAAGTGTTTCATACAGTACAACAATGTAATCATCTGTGTGCTTGTGGAGACACGGATACTGTCCAGTTCAGTACACATAAGAGCCGTGCAGCAAATGAAACTTTGAGAAAGTAATACGATTTCATTTATTACAGTATAGCTAGGCTGGGAATAGCTGTTCTTGAGATAATTGGTCATTCCATTCTTTAAGTGCAGAATGAAAAAGGAGCTCTAAGGATTCCTAAATGAAGATTGGTATCCTGTCTTTTTCCACTAAAAAAGAAATTTATTTGGCGTTGCTGAATTGATAAACGAAAGGCATTCCAAACCACACATTTGATATCCTGCAAAAATATTCTCACAATAACCTGGCAAGGGAGCACATGGCAGTCGTAATAGATGCTGTTTAATCTTTTGGGTGACAAGTGTTAGCTTTGCCACATGTTGCAAAGAGGTATGAAAGCAATATTATTAGTTTTATGTCTGCTATTTTTCAGAAGCCCTACCGTGGATAAGTCAGTCGACCAAAAGCAGCTGTCACCTGTAGACCACAGCTGCAATATTAAATGAGGCATTACAAATATATCAAGGGCTGTGTTTAGAATGGGCAAAGCCAGTACCCTGGAATCTGTAGGAAGACTAAGGTATAGCCACAACAATCCCAGTTGTTTTAATGCCAGGTTTCTGTAGTTTTAGACACGCTAACACCACATGCAAAAAAACATATATATCTATGAATCAGTGGTTGGAAATTCTGGCCTGTGATTGGTTAAAAATCATCATAGGAGCAAAAATAGATTGAACTATTGGCCTAACATCCTTACACCACCGGTCAATAGTCTCCGTCTGTCATGTGATTGGTTCACATCACATCAGTCCCGCCCCTTTTCAAAGGAACGCCCTTCTCCCCTGCACTCCTAACAACAAGAGAAAATGGCTGAATGTGAAAAAACTTCTGAATAGCGATTCTGTGACTTAACAGAAAATTAATTACAAAACATACTCAGGTTCACAATCCGAAATGGCAGTGCAGCACGCCACGCAGCCTGTTACATCTGCAGATACAAGGAAGCAGGACCCAGTGGAAACCCTTGGTTTTCTAAATGTCCTTGGAGCCGTGCTGTATATTCCAGCCAGGCATCAGTTAAATTCCCCTTCACAAACAGAGACCGATTGCTCTGGGAGGAAAGCGGTTACGTTCTGTGGACTTTCAGGTCATTTGTGATTCTTAATACCACATCACGAAGGCAGAAGCTAACTTCCTGCATTTCTATGGACTCTTGTTCACTGACATTAGAAATTGAGACCCAGGAATGGAACCCAGGTGCATGTTAGTGGCTCCAGGAAATGATTCTACACAACAGAGCATTCACTGGGCTAGAACACTGAATTGAGACAGTCAAAATTGGCTAAAAAAACTCTCCCTCCAAGAACGCAGAAGGATAACATACCCTAATATTGAATTCATACAATATGCCATTTTTTATAATAAAATAGAGCAGCAGGTACTAAAGATTAAAATAGTTTAACTTAGGGTGCCTTGTGATAGATACACTGCCATTACGGATTCTGTCCTCAGCCGGTGAGATGAGAGGAGGTAAACACTTCTAAAACCTTACTCTTCTGCATTGCAGTTAAGAAGGTCGCTTGCACTGCGTGAGGTCGCCAGTTCACACCCAGTCTCTGTCCTGTTGCTCCCTCTGGATTAACCATGGAATACAAAGTCTTACAGGTCCATACCAATAGTCCCATACCAAATTCATTTCAATGGCTTTGCAGTGGCTTTGCAATGATAATGCATTGGTTCAGTACTAAGGGGCATCAGGTAATGGTAAGCCAATGGTAGCGCTGAGACTGACGGCACTAAGTGTAATGGTAGCACAAGGGAGACCCCCATGGTATGAACCAGGGGTGGAAAGGAAACAGTTTGTTAACATATTCATGGTTGTGTGCAGTATACCAATTCAACAATTAAACAGTATGTGCTGACTCTGCAGGTCATTCACTCCAAGCATTCAGAACTGCTTCAGTGGTAATGGAACTTATTGAATTTATACTTCAGTGTTATATCATAGATTCTTTTCTGTGATATTGGATTTATTTTTTCTGTTTTTAAAGTTTCTTTCCTCAAAAATTCTCTAAACTAATCTTCAAGCTAAAGGTGGCTGCGTGGCTTTGAAGAGAAGGGAAGTGCAGGGCAGATATATTGTTGATTAACGAATCCACAGTTTATGCTACAAATCCACAGAAAACTGTTGATTCGTCAACAAAACCACGGTCAGAACAATTCAACAGAAAAGCGAATACCATTTTATTATGCAACAATCATTTCAACAATTAGTTAATTATATTGTTACACATTTCAAACTCAACACCAGTGTACCAGAATATTTACCTGTAATATACTGTGTGTGTATATATATATATATATATATATATATATATATTGTAACACAGCAGGGAGGGGGTTAATCCTCCCTGCATGAAAAACATGTGCAAATGCACATTGGTTTGATTTAATTGTTTTGTTTTATTGTTTAATTATTTCTGATAATTGTTTTATTGCTAATTGTTTGGTGATTATCCCCTGCACCTGGTGATTATTATTAAATTAGAGCCAGGTGCTGGGTATAAAAGAAAGGCAGCCAGCCTGTGCGAGGCTGCTGTGTGTATAGCCCGCTTGCGAGTGTGTGCAGGCGTACCAAGTGAGTGAAGATTTATTTGTGGAAAAACTGTGTGTTTTGTTTGTTACAGGTAAATGGCTTAGCTGTCCTGTTTATAGTTTAGGTGCCTGTGTTGTGTTTCAGTTATTGCTCAAAGAGCTAGGTGTTTGTTTTTGTTTATTTTGTTTATTAAAAAATAGAGCTTCAGTGCAGTAAAAATCCATTTCCTGTGTCTGGGTCAGTGTTTTAAAGGGGCAACGAACCGCAGAGAGGTGCGATTCTGTTATAATATATATATATATATATATATATATATATATATATATATATATATATATAAAAATGTCACAAGGCGACGGGAAGGTGGGTTCGAAAAAGACTGCGGTCCTTACCCACCTCTTGCTTAGCAATAATTTAAAAGTAGCCGACTACGCCAGCATGGGTTCTAACCATGCACACAAAAAAATATAACGTCATGTTGAAAAAAAAGGAAAACTCTTTATATATGCCTAAGTGGCACACAGGTCCACAAAGCACTCTGTAGGGGAGCCACACCACTTCAAATCCCACTCTGACACCATATGTGAAAGGGTAGCATCGTGGGCCCAGATGTTATTCAGCAGACAAAGAGACTCAGAGGCAAGGAAACTGCAGTTAAAGCGCTGTTGCGCAGTTTAATCAATAAACAGAAAATAAAAATACAAGACAAAACACTGCTCACCGAGCGGTAGTGTATAAATTACACCAGGCTAACTCCAGCTATTTTTCCATGGAATAAAACTCCCCAAAACTCCAGAAAGCATTAATCTTGAGCAGGAGTGTCAGCTCAAAGCAACACCACAGAGCCCCAGTAGGATATGGAATATGAATGGCCTCTCATAGATATTATCAGCTAACCACTCGCACTTGACGTGACAGGGCTGTGCATCGTTCAAGATGCAATAAAGTGACCCCACAAACACACAGCTGCTGTGTCACACAGTTGGGTGCCTAGTTAAACCCTTGTGAACGCCTTCCACAGCGTGCGATGTTTCATTTAACTTTCACAGGGCTTTCTTTTCATCTAGATACATACTGAATGTCATCTGCTGCTTTCTCTTTTGTTTCAATCGTTTTTTTGAATGTATTTTCAGAGGAAACCAAGAGAACCCACAGAACCCCCTGCTCACTAAATATAATGTTATACATGAATAGATAATCAAATGTAAGGATATCTCACAATCTTCAAAGAGATATGTTCATTTTAAACACACTTGCTGTTGACGAAAGATTAAAAGAGCGGCCCTTATTTCAACTCATATAATAATGGGGCCGAAACCTTGATTTAAAGAGACCCCTTGAACCTAAATGTCTGGCTGTTAATGCACAGAGAAAGTGTATGGCAGAAGATAAAGGGATGGCAGACATGATTAGTGAAGCTTGCCCCCAGGTAGCATTGCTGCTGTGCATCTGTCCAATAATGGACCATATTTAGCTTAATGTCCAGCAAGAGAGAAGCCATTTTAGAGCACATGGCATAATAATGAAACTGAAAATCCCATAGACTGGGAATGAACTGAGATGAGGGATTACTCGCTATGCACAGGTTTGTTTTTTGTCCAACAACATCAATGTTATAAAACAATAAAGAAACAACAAAGTTACAGTTCTGAGCAGTTTTTTCGGTACTTTATGATACTTCATTTGAACAATCTATAACGTGCCACAGCTGTATTTTTTTATTGAGAATTTTACATAACCTGAGAATTCACCTTGGATCACTTACTTATTTTTGATTGATTCAATCCAAAGTGATTCCTCAGTGCTGTTAATCTAAAAAAATAAAATTAACTATGGCTTATCCTGGTAGAGTAAAGAATTAAAAAATCAACACATAATTCAAGAAAGTTATGGATAAATAAATCATTTGAAAACGGTGCAGAATAATAATAATAATAATAAAGGCTGCAGTAAACCCCCAGTGAGTTACAAGGTAAATATATTCAGGTATTAATGTTGCTTCATTCTATCAGTTTCATTATATTAGTGGAATCGTCCCTTGTTCTTTAAACAAGCAGCTGAGAAGGACCAGCTGCCTGGACACATTCTACACATGATAAGTTCAGAAGGCCATTCAGAAATTCCTCAGCTCAGGGGGTGGGCTGGTCTGAACAATAGCCACCTCAGGGTCTTGGGCCTGTTTGTTCCGCTGTCCCATATGTTCTATTGGACAGATGGGATCTTCCCATCTCTCAGCCTTACTTTTCAGAGTACAGCAGAATGAAATAATCATTAGCATGTATGAGTAGAACCCACCCAGACAGAGGCCTCCAGGAACGATGGTTGCTAATAACTGCTGGGTGAACCAGCTTGAAATGCTTCTAAAATTCCTGCCACTGTTACACCTGCAAAAATGACAGTGGTGTTTTTAACATCTCTAAACTACTTCTTACAACCTTGCATGAGTTTTGTGTCACTGCGATCAGTAATTTCAGAGATATACATGTAGGGGAATTAAGTTTGTTGCTTTTGAGTGCTTTGAGTCCTAAGAGGCCACACTGCTTGGAGTGCAGAGTGAGTCATGCTATCCGGAGCTTGCTGGTTGGAATCCTGACTGCACTGAGCTGCTGATCTCTTGCTGGGGGCCCCACAGGAAGCTCTGCATTGGCCTTTTTCGCTCCCCTGGTCAGACATCCCCATGTCCAGATGGTGATTTCTTGGGCTAGGCCCTTGTCTCTACATCCTTAAACTGGACTTTCCAATTAGGTAAGAAAAATGCTAAACCCGCTATAGACAATGATAAAAAGAACAGTTATATATAGGAAATAGTATCTTTACAGTAACAGATAGCACACGTATTATTCCTATACCCTTTTCATATATATTTTAAACCATGCATCCCTTCTGGGGGGTGTTGAAGTTGGACAGTCATCTGTATGGAGAGGAGCCTTAATAAAATGGACACAATAACTGGTAGTTACTATTGTAGCTCGAAAATCAACCAAAGCTTAAGCTTAAATAAATGCACAAGCAGACACATCCCTGCTGTCCACCACATATCTATACAACAAGTTCCAAATGAATTCTCCCAGGCATCACTGGATGCAAGACAGTAGCAAATATGGACTGGTTTTGAAATCGCTGTAGGAGAGGATACCATAATATGGTGTTTTACCAGTAAAAAAAAAAATAGGAAGGAGGTTATTTTTTCTAAAAATAGGGCAAAATATTAGTAAATCAGATCTTGTATTATCTAAGGTAATACAACTCTATAGGAGTGATATAAGAATTCTTCTACCTCTATATTACAGAAGCTGAAATGAAACATACAGCAATGGCATTTGATAGCTTATTTCAATCAATCTACACTAACAGCTGGAAACACTTAGTAATGTAATTATTTAGTAGAACTGGCCATTTCTATCACAATGAGCCCAGCTGTAATTCTGTGTCACAATTATGTTTCCGCGAATGATTTCACCTTCTTTAACCTTGGACCAAGGTTGAGACATTTTCATTAAAAGGTTCCCTTTGATACAATTGTAAGGACCTCGGCTTTATTATTATTATTATTATTTATTTCTTAGCAGACGCCCTTATCCAGGGCGACTTACAATCGTAAGCAAATACATTTCAAGTGTTACAATACAAGTAATACAATAAGAGCAAGAAATACAATAACTTTTGTTCAAGTGTGACAAACCACAATTCAATAATACAGCAGATAATAGTGATAGTTACATCAGGATATGATTAAATAGTGATAGTTACATCAGGATGTGATTAAATACAATTTAGAAATGCTTTGTACTGTCCTGATTTATTGTGGCCTCTTTTGATTGATATGAACTGCAGATGCAGAAGAGAAGCGATTGAAAGACTCTCTGGTCCTGAATGGAGCTATGCTGGAGTGCGGAGCTGGCAAGAAAGTGTATGTTTCATGGAAAACATAAATGTGACATGGTTATGCAGTCTGTGCAGCGATAATGCTGTTTTTATAACTACACTTAATTTACATTTTAACAGTGCACCTAAATCAGTTATCTGGACCATATTTATTGCAAATACAGTTGTTCTGTTTTTGTGGTCCATGAAATGACAATATGAAAGGTCTCCAAGCCTCGCACGGGACCTGCTGCCTTTGTTCTTGCCTGCCATGCACCTGCTAATGTGATCTATACATTCACTGTCTGCTTTTAAAGAAGCATTATTGGTAACACTTTACATGGTGTCTCTAATGACTGTGTATTTACATATTAATTACTTAGTAAATACATGTGTACTTACACATAAGTACAATATTATTATGTATAGTTATAATGTATTTAATGTGTAAATCTTTTTGCATGATATACACTGCTGTGCAAAATTCTTGGACATATAATACACACAAGTACAACATTTAGAAATTATAATTTATGCTTAATTAACCTGAATTATTTCCACATGATTAGAAGCTGTCCTGATTTCAAGGATTATTGCGTTCAAAACAATTCCATTCCAGAGCCTGCATGTGGGTTATAACACTGTGCAGACTGGGAGGTGTGAGAAGGGAGTTGTTGTTTAAAGACTACAAAGCGAGTCTGTGGCATTTACTGTATAATACCAAAAGCTGAGTTAGTGCAGAGGGGAACAAAAACATGTAAATACACCTGCCATAGTAAAGTCTGGCTCATGCAGCTAATATCGACTTTTATATTCCATTACTGCATGCTACCTACAGATCAGTTTCCAAAATATCCCAACAATGATCAGCAATTGATGAAAATAGAGGTGCAACACCATAACACTAGATTGTAGATTACATTCCGATTTATATTATAAAGATTAATGAAAATATATATATTATTGAAAAAGAACAAGGTTAAAAACAAAGCAACATTTGGGCCAGATGGCCTTCATCAGGCTGCAGTGGATGGACACAACCCACACCAGCCAATTAAACTCAATGATGTGGGGGGGCTGTGTCTATTCACTGCAGCCTGACGAAAACCGCCTGGCCCAAGCGTTGGTTTGGTTTTAACTTTGTTCTTTTTCAATAATATATAATACACCTGCGTGACAGTGAGCGAATTAATCAATGCTGCCAGTCCCCCTCCTGTCCCGTGGTGGCGCTGCATAAGGATTTTTGCGCTCGCACAAAATGGTTGACTAGACGGGCACTTCCTGCAAAACCGGAAGTCTGCCATTTTGTGCCAAAGTGGAGCTGCATGGCATCTGAGTTTCCAAAGCGCGATCGGCTGTGCTGCATACAGGAGCTGGATGGTTCGTAGGGGCTCACTGATTGCAGGGTGGGACTCAGGTGTTTATAAGGGATGCAGCTCATTCACTCACCCCCTTGTGCTTCGGAAATAAAGACTGAAACGTTGTCAGGATTTATTGCTGTGGAGACTTTGTACTGTTTACCTTTTCCAGACTGACAAACTTGTGCCTGAAGCTATTCCAGCCAGGACCCTGGACTCACCACTTACTCACGGATCCAGCCTGGTCTGAAGGAGCACTGCACCACACCTCCCTGAGCACATAAAGAGACGGCCATTGGGCATGTGGAGGGGAGCGTGCACACTGCTGGAGCAGTGTTTGTGTGTAGAACTGTTTCTTTTGCCCTCTGTTGTAACCATCGCTGGTTTCAACCAGGTGTTTTACTTTGTACTGTTTTATTTTGTGCAACCTTAATTTACAACCTGGTCTTAGCCATTGTGGGTTAGACCGGGGGTTCTTTGAGTTCCCATGGAATAATAAAGTACCCGTGTAAGGGTTTGGACGATCCCTTGTTTCCTGTGGTGTCATTTTGCACGCTACCACTTGCATTCCTGTGACAAATGAAATTTATAATTAAAGTTCGGGAGGAGGGTCAGACACCAATCTCTGCGTCACCAAATTGAATCATTCAATTTACACATTAGCTAATTAAGATTGTTAGCACTATAAATACCCTCTTACCTCTCAGTTGCGTTTTGATTTCATCGTAACCCACCACCTCCCCATCTCCACCTTTCTTAATAACAATTTCTATGTTTTATCAATGGGGGGGTCTCTGCCTCGTCCAGTCGGCCAGGCAGCGAGCCCTCAAACCAAGTTAGGTTTGATGCCAAATGAATGTGTATATACAACATACTTCTCTGTAAAATCGCATACTCCGCATTCTCCACAATAAATATTGTACCAAAACATTTTGTGATTGGTGTTTGTCCCGAACTACTGAACTTGCCATTTGCCCTTATAAAAGTTTACTATGGTAAAGCAAATGCATGCATAATAAAGTAGAGGTAAGGTAAAGAATATTAAAAGCCATGGCAAACCACGGTGAACTATGGTAAATGCACAGCATAGCACTGTATGTATTTAATACTATTGACAGCATAAGGGACTGCTGGGGTCTTATCTCCTTCTCAAGAGGGTCCAGGAGGACCATCTCCTTATAGAAGCTGCAAAGGCTTAATGCTTAAAGAGAGTTAATAACTATAAAATTTAACATCTACTCATCCTGAAGTCTTTGAAAAAATAGCAAAACTTGGGTCTGCTGTGTTACAGGAATACCAAATGCCATTATCATTATCGACCACGAACCAGCACTGCTGAGACCACCAGCGGACCAGAAAGAAATGTACAGAAATCGTAAGTGATTTCCTCCTGTGAATGTGCAGGGGGACTTGTGATGCTAAAGATAGGATCATTAATGTGGCAATGTTCCTGCATCTGCTCAAGGTTCTTAAATTTTTAATCAAAGCAATCTCAATACGGACTTGGAGCAGGGTGTTTCTGAAAGCTAACAGCGACTGGTAAACGGGCCATTAAGGGATGTTAAAAACAAAGGCAAATAGATGTAAAAGTATTATCCATTTTAAACAAAGGCTGAGTATAAAGATATCAAATAGATGTAAAAGTATTATCCATTTTAAATAAAGGCTGAATATAAAGATATCAAATAGATGTAAAAGTATTATCCATTTTAAAGCACTGATGCAATGAAGTCAGGTATTTTTCAAAGCCAGGGTTAAACCTTCAAACAAAAGGTCTGAACTGAATACAAAACTATAGCGGCGTTATCAAAACTTGTTTCTGCAAACTATACCTTCAAGTTTCAGATGCATTTATTTAGCAGGATTGAACCTTTGCAATATACAGTACATCTTGGCTGCAACTACCGTGATATCTAATTTCCGTCCCTTCTTCAGTCTCCCTTTTCTCTCTAAAACTCTCAAAAGGGCTGTAGCCAGTCAGTTGACGAAACATCTCATGGATAACAATCTGCTTGAATCTCTACAGTCTGGTTTCTGGCTGCATCACAGTACTGAAACTGCTCTGCTCCGGATTGTGAATGATCTCCTGCTCAATGCTGATGCTGGTGCTCCCTCTTTGCTTGTCCTTCTTGACCTAACAGCTGCTTTTGACACCATAGATCATGGCATTCTTCTTGACTGCTGGGATCTCTGGCACCTGTCTCTCCTGGATGTCCTCTTACCTATCTTGATGCATGCAGTCTGTCTTCTATGATGAATGCAGTGGTGTCCCCCAGGGATCTGTTCTTGGGCCCCTTCTCTTCAATATCTACCATGCTTCCCTTGGGTCACCTCATCCACCAAACACAGCCTCATGTTTCACTCCTATGCTGACGACACCCAGCTCTATTTAAAACTCGACCCTGGAAGCCATGGTCCAGCTCTCGGCTTGCATTTAAGACATTGAGGCCTGGATGTCTGCCAATTTTCTTCAGCTGAACACTAGCAAATCTGAACTCCTTCTGGTAGGATCTAAAACTCAACTTAAGAATCTAAATATAGCTGCCCTGAACCTCGGAAACTGTCTGCTGCTGTCTTCCCCCACAGTACGAAGCCTTGGTGTACTTCTGGACAGCAACCTCTCCTTTGATGCCCACATCTCCTCCGTGGTCAAATCTTCCTTCTACCATCTTCAAAACATCTCCAAAGTCCGTCACTACCTTTCCCTCCTGGATGCGGAAATACTTTGTCATGCATTTGTCTCCTCCGTCCCCCCGTTGCTCACTTTAAATCAACTCTCAAGACCCACCTGTTCTCTCTTGCTTTCCATGCTTTTTAAGCCTGATATCTGCTATTAGCTACTGTGTTGCTGCTACATGTATTTCATGTATTGTGTTACTATCATGTATTATGCACTTTCCACTGTATTTAATGTACTATTTACTGTATTATGCTTTTTTTTACTGTATATCATGTATGATGCATTTCTCTGTATTTAAAGTATGATGGATTTTCTTGTTGTTACTGCATCTTGTAAAGCGCTTTGTGATGGTGGTCCACTATGACAGGCTATATAAAATAAATATTGATTGATTGATTGATTGAATGGTAATGCAATGGTTAACCATTTGCTGACCAGTCCAATATATCCAATATATATTCGACATTGAGAAAATAGGCATTAGATAGGTATGGGAACATACCCAGGGCAGTAAAGGGTTAAAGGGGCAGAAGCTCAGCTGTCGCACCACACTATCCTGGCCCCTCAGCACAGACTGAGAGGCCAGTCAGTACATTACTGCTGTTATCATTGATGAGCAGGAAGAATTAGGCAAAGCAAAGAGTAGCTATGTCAAATGTCATTTTAAAATGACTTTTGAAGCTATTTACTCTATATACTTTAATATTTAATATTATCCCTTTAACGTGAATTGTACAAATGATACATTATTCAATATGCATAATTCGTGTATTAGATAGGTATGGGATAGGTATATATATATATACTGTATATATATAGTATATATATAGCGAGAGAGAGAGAGAGAGAGAGAGAGAGAGAGAGAGAGAGAGAGAGAGAGATTTGAAAGCTTTTATCTAATGATAATATTCATGTCTTCTGAGTGGTAGGCTTATATGCGTGTCTTACAACTCCTGTCCACATCATTTCTTCTGCCTAAAACAGTTACAACATAATAACAGGTGCAGGAGTGTTTTGCTGTCTGCATTACTGAGCCCTGGTTATTTAGAAGCACTCTGAAGTTATTCCAGCAGACCAGCAGTTTCAAAGGCTCTACTGAGTCTGTATGCTTACAGTTTGGATTCCCCTTTTCCAAGCCTTTTCTTCCTGAGGGGCTCACGTTAGTCGACCAGTTAAGGGTCTAAAGTATATACAATGGATTCTGGTCAAAAGAAGAAAAAAATCTCAACATTTTCTGCTGCAATTCACTGCAGAACCCACAGCAATCCTTGCTTTCCTTCGCCCATCTCTGAACTGTCATATGATGTGGTATGCATCATGTGTTTTTCTTGGTAATCTCGGTAATCTGCCCCATTCTTAATGCAAGGGAATTGACCACTGCAAGGGGGCATTTATACAATACAGATTAAAGGTATGCAGCATTGATTGACCACAAATAAAGGGTAATGCCATTTGTCCCGATTTTTAGAATAAAAGTTGAAAACCCAGGTGTAAAATGTGAAATTTTTATTTTCTCGTTAGGAAATTTCGTATATGTGGCTGCTGTACTGTCTCGTGGTGCAACAGCATACTGGTTTAGGGCGTGTTGTTTGAGTGAGTTGTTTGCATTGCATCTCTGCGGCTATCCAATCATGTTAACCTGCAGTCATATGATGCGGTATGCATCATGTGTTTTTCTTGGTGCTTGGGCCTGTGTGTCCGGTTTTACTGGTGAAGTGTCATGATGGCTGGTGTTGTTGACGAGCCTGTCACTAAAAAGCAAAAAAGACAGAAAGTACCGAACTCAGTGGGGAAAAAAATGAATTACATCATATGCCCATGGTCAAGTCATCCAATTAGGATTAGATGAGAGTTGATGTTAAAACTTCATGCTGATTTGAACTCGGCTCTTGACAAGATAAGCACCAACTAAGACGTAGCTTTACTGTAAACTAATGTGATCCATCTGTGTCTCCATTCATTTGCTTTTCCTTCTATATGATG
This sequence comes from Huso huso, assembly GCA_036884735.1. Lineage (NCBI taxonomy): Eukaryota > Metazoa > Chordata > Actinopteri > Acipenseriformes > Acipenseridae > Huso > Huso huso. The sequence continues at coordinate 1,728,761 of CM072665.1, read as the reverse complement.
ATGCAGATATCCTTCTGCCTGGTGTTGATGGCTGAAGTGTAATGCTGGCTCCAGGGATCAGCTTATTTTGCCTCCCTAGCACATCAGCACATAAAATGGCTGCAATGCTGGCTCCGGGGATCAACCACAGTGTGGTCTCCCCAGCACATCAGCATGACAACCGTCTGGATTGGGTTAAGTAGGGTACATCTCTGGGGTCTTCAAGTGGGCACCTCCATCTGCACAGTAAACAAGAAAGTTAACCGCTTTGGAGGTTTTTTTTTTAATTATATTTATCTAAGTTTTTATTTTTGCCTAAGTGCAATGCACACAGGAAGCCTATCTACAGAAGAAAGATACATAGTTTGCATCGCTTGCGTTGTGCAGTAGTTCACAAGATTTCTTTCCTTCCCTCACCAAATGAAAGTGTCCCGATTTTTCACTCTTGCTATCTGGTCACCCTAAGAGGGGTGGGGTGGGGGGTCTTTCTTCCAGAGCTCATACAAGATCTGTTTGGCAATTTACAAAACACCATTCCAAAAACAGTTCTTATCGTACTTTCTGAGTCCGTGTCAGAGAAATCCAACATGTTTTTTTTTTTTTTACATCTCTCTAGGTGAAAAGCTGCTGTTGCTTCCTGGTACTTAATATCCTATGTGACTCAAAGCACAGGTACTATGCATCGGTTAGTGTAATAACTTGGAGCAGACGTTTATCTTGTGGAGAAAGGTGTTTTTTATTAGAGACACACGAGGCACTGTTTACATGCTTATCGCCATGTTTTTTAACCGGAAACTCAAAACAAGAGTATTAACCTTAGTGTGATTGATGGGGGAGGGACGATTAACTCAACTACTACAGTTCCTCCCCCTTAAAATCCTTACATATTTTCTTAAAAGAACTTGCCTTACAACAATCAAAACATGTCCTTTCTCTTTTATCTTTCTTGTGAACAATGGAACAGAACATTCTTTAACAAACCTATGCCTATAAGGTTTGGGGTAGACTGCCCCTTAGTCTCCGTGGTAATCACATCTAAACTAAGTCTCTGAGGTGCTCTGCGGGAATGGTCAGAGTGACAGAGCTTTTCCGCAGGGGGTTCTGGAACAGGAGCGACCGGACCTTGGCTTGCTTCAACAGGAATGGCACTGGAACTGGCTGTTGGGTTATTCATCAGTTCACAGAACATGTCAGGAGCAGCAGTCGTAGGGTAATCACATGTCCTGAGGCAGGCAGCGAAGCGTTGGTCACAAGTAGACCTCGTATTTGCGCACGACTGTTCTCAACCTGAACTTGAAAAGACAACTGACCTGTTTTGTTGACGATGGTTACTGGTATCCACCACGGACCACTTCCAAAATTACTTACTTAGACAGGGTCTCTTGCTTTAAATGTACGAGCACTACTGCGTTGGTCATGATTCGCTTTCTGAGCACTCTGCTTGCGTCTCACCTTCCTCTCCAAATTGGGAAATACCAAATCCAAGCATGTTCTCAAGTGACGCTTCATCAGCAGCTCCGACGGTGTAGAGCCAGTAGTAGTTCGAGGTGTCGTGCGGTAACTCAGAAGGAATCTTGAAAGACGAGACTCTAAAGTCCCACCAGACAACTTCTGCTTTAAAGGTCTGGACGGCCCTCTCAGCGAGACCATTTGAAGAAGGGTGATATGGCGCCATCTGGATGCCGTTCAGCGTCGTGAATTTCTGAAATTCCTCACTGGTCCGAGACAATAATCTCAGGCAGACTATGTATACTGAATGAATGACGTAACTTTTCAATGGTTGCAGCTGAAGTTGGCGTTTTTACTTCAAAGATCTCCAGCCACTTTGAATGTGCCTCAATGAGCATCAGGAACATAGTACCTAAGAAAGGACCTACATAATCAATATGCAGTTTTACCCATTCATGGCCTGGCCATTCCCAGGGGTGAAGTTGAGCTGTAACAGGCAGTTTTTGGCGTTGTTGGCATGGGGAACATTGCCTAACTCTGTGCTCAATGTCGCTGTCTATGCCTGGCCACCAGACATAACTGCGGGCCAACGCTTTCATCCTTGACACTCCAGGGTGCGTACTGTGTAGCTCTGCCAGTATTGGTACTCTGCCCTGTGGGGGAATCACAACTCTGGAACCCCACAATAAGATTCCGTCTGGACAGCTCAAATCAGTGATTCTGGAATAAAATGGATGCAGGTCGTCAGACACAAGTATATTTGGCCAGCCTTGCAAAACATAGCCTTTGACTTTGGACAGGAGTTGTTCTCTGCTCGTCAAAGTCTTGATTTGTACAGCACATACAGGTGATGAATCTTGTGACACTGGTGTGTTAGTTGGAGAATCGGGCAAAGGGAGATGTCTGAGCACATCTGCATTCGCTATGTCCGAGCCAGGACGGTACATGAACGTGTATTCATAAGCTGATAACGTCAAGGCCTAACGTTGGATTCTAGCTGAAGCTATAGGTGGAATAGATTTGTCTTCACCGAACAAGCCTGTCAGTGACTTATGGTCGGACACAATTGTGAAATGTCGTCCGTGCAGGTATTGGTGGAACTTTCTGACACCAAATACGATTAGAGATCTTCTTTCTCCATCTGAGAGTAGCCCTTTTCTGCTTCAGAGAGTGCTCTGTACACATAACCAATTGGCCTGTCTGACCCGTCTACCATTCGATGCAATAGTACGGCTGCTATGCCATAGGGGGATGCATCGCACGTCAACACTAGTTCCTTCTGTGGGTCATAATGTACCACCAAGCATGAAGAATGGAGCAGTTCCTTGGATGTAGCAAACTCTTCTTCTTGCTTTGAATCCCAAGACCAGCGACAACTCTTCCTCAGCAGCAGGTGTAGCGGTGCCAGCACAGTAGACAGATTCGGTAAGAAACAACTGTAATAATTTATCATGCCCAAAAATGATTTGAGTTCCGTCACATTACGGGGTGGTGGTGCCTGTTTAATGGCCTGAACTTTGTCTTCAACTGGATGAAGCACCAAATTGTCCACTCTGTGGCCCAGGTATGTGACGTCAGGTGCCTGGAACGTACATTTGTCTCACTTCAGATGCACGCCCGCTTCCACAAATCTTTTCAATACTTCTTCAAGATTGGCTAAATGTTCAGCTTCTGTCTGACCAGTGATGAGGACGTCATCCAAGTACATGACACCATGTGGGATTCCCTGCAGCAGACTCTCCATGGTTCACTGGAAAATCGCACACGCTGATCTCTTCCCAAAAGACTTGGCCCCTCCCCCTCTACGACCATCACAGGAAGCTGGGATCTCTGTTTCTTGTAGCATACTGGAACAGCAGTAACGCCCTTTACGTGAATGGGCTCTCCCGTATATGTTCTCAGTGCTGTGCCAGTGTGCTCCAACTTCACTGGCATGCTTCCTTCATTGAGGTATTTGAATGTCTGCTCCCCAACTACTGTAGCTGAAGCACCAGTGTCCACCTCCATCTTTAATTGCTTGCCATTCACCTGCACTGTCATTGCAATGGGGTCAGCTTTAATAGCACTCACATGATACAGTGAATATGCATCTGCAGCATCAGCTTGTGTATGCTGTGTGGACTCACTTAGATTAGCCAGCTGCTGACTTTGCTTCCCTGCTTGCCTATTCTTTGTTCTGCACTGCTTAGCCAGGTGCCCTCTCTTGTGGCAGTAATTGCACTCTGTCTTTAAATCTACATTTGTCTGCTCCATGGTTTCCTCCACATCTATAGCAAGCACGCACTTTGTCAGCTGATGCATGTTGCTGAGGCTTCGTCACGTGCAATTTAGTAGACTGAAAATCAGCTGAACTACTTTTCGCTCTGTGTTCAACTGCAAGCATTTGTCTAACACAGGGAGTCCCAGATTGTGGTCCTCGGCCCAAAGGGCAGCGACATTTTATGTATTTTTTTCAATTAATAGCGAAAAGCAGACACCGGCGGCAGCTGTAACTAGAAAAATAAAGTGTGGCAAGGCAGAGTTGGTGGACTGTCAATCAAAGCATTCGTT